>WNWK01056044.1:0-11111 GCA_009830355.1 Cherax destructor
TTTCATTGATCCACGCCCCCAACAACTTCTCAACCTCATCCACTGTTTTTGATCTATTTTTGAAAACATGTCAACACCTTTTGCAACATCAGCTTCCTTGATTTCTTTTCTTTTGCCAGGATAGAGGTGATAGTAGATTTTTTTTTGTTGTACAGTAGATCGTCATTTAGCACGATAGTTACGTTCCTGAAAATGTCGTGTTAGATAATTTCGTGTTATATAATTAAAAAGAACTTATGGGAAAAATAGGGTTACGTTCCTGGGAGTCCCCAAAAAGCCAAACAAGTTTTTTAGACCAACAGATCTTACAAAAATGAAAGTGAATATGTAATTGTAGTTAAATTATCGTGATGTATTATGTTCTTTTACTGCTTAAGACTACAAATGTAACAGAAATAATAGTATTTACCTTAAATTGTGGGTGCTGGTGTTTGTGGATGATTGTGAAGAGAGTGGAGTTATGCTGTGGCCCTACTGGGCTGAGGTGGATAGTAGAGTTCTGGAACTGAAGTCGATGGTTGTACTGAGTGTCTAACTTTAAGTCATTCAGTAAGTCAGTCAAGTCATTCAGTAAGTCAGTCAAGTCATTCAGTAAGTCAGTCAAATCATTCAGTAAGTCAGTCAAGTCATTCAGTAAGTCAGTCAAGTCATTCAGAAAAGTCAGTCAAGTCATTCAGAAAAGTCAGTCAAGTCATTCAGTAAGTCAGTCAAGTCATTCAGTAAGTCAGTCAAGTCATTCAGTAAGTCAGTCAAGTCATTCAGTAAGTCAGTCAAGTCATTCAGTAAGTCAGTCAAGTCATTCAGTAAGTCAGTCAATCATTCAGTTCAAGTCAGTAAGTCAGTCGTCATTCAGTAAGTCAGTCAAGCTTCATAGTCAGCTATAAGTCAGTCAAGTCATTCAGAGTCAGTCAAGTATTCAGTAAGTCCAAGTCATTCAGCAGTAAGTCAGTCAAGTCATTCAGTCAGTAAGTCAGTCAAGTCATTCAGCGTAAGTCAGTCAAGTCATTCAGTCAGTCAAGTCATTCAGTCCAGTCAGCCCAGTTGGCCAGTCATTCAGTCAGTCAAGTCATTCAGTCAGTCAAGTCAGTCCGTCAGTGCAGTAAGTCCAGTCAAGTCAGTAAAGTAAGTCAGTCAAGCTCAGTCAGTAAGTCAGTCAGTAGTAAGTCAGTCAGTAAGTTCAGTCAGTCAAGTGTCAGTCAGTCAGTCAGTAAGTCAGTCAGTCAGTCAAGTCAGTCACACAAACTTATGTTTACCTCTTTTTATGTGTACAAAGTAACACTTCATTACTGCCACGGGTTATGTCTTGTCTAATATTTTTGTTTTCTTTGTTAATTCTAAGACTTACATGCTTATACCTTTCTTGCCACTTTGAGCAACACTGGTATGCCTACTGGGTGTCATGATTGCTTGGCAGATACAAGATATAGTAATTTAAAGATCAAAACACAATTCACTCTCATTCTTCACAAACACAGCTGGCTTGTAGCAGAGGACTTTTTTTTGACACGTATGAAATACGTACGAATGCTGGGATGGTGGGGTCCGCGGTGGCTGGGGAAGGCCAGTGGTGTCCGCTGAACCACAACAAGGCGGCTGCTTGTGGGAATGGTTATTTGTTTTTCCTTCCCGCAAACTGTAAGTTTATTCAGGTGTACACAGATACAGTTATGAAGATTATCATACATAGCAGCATATGTGCAGAGAACCTAGGATAACTCAAAAAAGTCAGAGTGACTTATTTCCATTCTGTCTGACTTTTTTTGGGTTATCCTAGGTTCTCTACACATATGCTACTATGTATGATAATCGTTGTAACTGTACTTACCTAATTGGAGTTGCAGGGGTCGAGACTCAGCTCCTGGCCCCGTGTATCTGAATAAACTTACTTACAGTTTGCGGAAAGGAAAAACAAATTCTCTTTTCCTCTAAGCACAAGGTTTGGGCTTACACTTGAATGCATTACCGAAAAGGAGCAAGGTGAAGTGATCCTTTGCTGTCTTGAAGCCTGGTGCACTTTTTTCTTGCTGACTGATATAAGTTCGTGTTGGCATTTTCTTCCAGAAAACACTTCTCTCGTCAGCATTAAACACTTGATGTGGCTCATAGCCACCCTCAGTAGGACCCCCACTGACTCAATGGCTTAACCCACTGCGGGCTACCATGCGTTCAAAATTTTTTCCCCTCCCGCGAACCGTGTAATATCATTTTTACATCGTGTTAGATAATAATGTGCCGCAATTCTTCAATCGTGCAATACCCATAACGTGCAACATAATCTCTTGCTAAATGATGATCTACTGTACTTTCTATTGTGAAACCAATCAAAATTATATCTGTTTCTGTAATATATCTTCCATTCTATCATATGAGATAAAAAAAAATGAGAATACAGTGGTCCCTCGACTATCGGTCATAATCCGTTCCAGGAGCTAGACCTTAACTCGAATTACTCGAAACTCGAAACCTTATTTCCCATAAGAAATAATGTAAATACAATTAATCCGTTTCAGACACCCAAAAATATTCACAAAAAATTAATTTTGTAAAGATTAACTATACTTTTACATACACAAACTAACATTATTAACACAAAATAATAATAAATACATAAATAATAAATAACATAATAATAAATAACATTTACTTACCTTTATTGAAGAGAGTTGCTGGCATCTGGAAGATAGGGAGGAGGACAGGGGGAGGGGTTATTGTTTGGAAGGGGAATCCCCCTCCATAAGGACATCAGGTAACAAGTCCTTATCTGGGGTTACTTCCCTTCTTTTTCTTTTGATGCCACTAGGACCAGTTTGAGAGTCACTGGATCCCTGCCTCGAAAAATAACTGTGCTCTGTTTCTGGTGCCTCTTTAACATTTTCCTGAAGTGCAACATGGCTCTGTCACTGAACTGGTTGCAGAGATAACTTATTTCAGCTTGCTCAGGGTGAAATTGTTCAACAAAAGTTTGCACATCGTTCCACTTGGAACAAATTTCCTTAATCCGTGAAGAAGGCACCTCACCCTGTCCATCCTCCTCCTGTGAATCAATTTCCCTAAATGTCGTCTGATGCTGTTCCTGATGAAGCTCTTTCAGCTCTTCAGTGGTTAGGTCTACCCTGTGGTCCTCCACCAACTCTTTCACATCCTCACCACTCACCTCCAACCCCAGGGACTTGCCTAATTCCACAATAGAGTTCACAACAGGCCCAGGGTCGTCAGGGTCAGGGTCAGCCTCAAATCCTTCAAAATCCCTCTTTTCAACACAATCTGGCCACAGTGGTCTCCAAGCAGAGTTCAAAGTCCTGGAAGTCACTCCCTGTCAAGCCTTACCTATAAGGCCTATGCAATGGACGATATAATAATAATAATAATAATAATTTTTATTTCAATGCATGTTACAAGTGTACAATGTTATTGGTAGTTACAAATATAATACAATTATAAAACTGTAATGCAAGGAGAGCCACTGGCATGCCATGGCATTAGGGGCAGTTTATTCTAGAGACTTATTCACTAAGTACTTAATGCTAAAGAAATTGATTGAGTTTATTCTAGTTCTATATTATTTAAATTATTAAATGGTTATACATACTATTTAAAGACAATACAAGAAATTGGTTGAGTTTAATCTAGTTGTAAATTTATTTCAAATTACAGTATGTTGATGCTATACTATATAATAACAATACTAGAAATAGTTTTAGAGTTTCATCTAGGTATATATTTTATTTCAAATTAAGAAAATGATGATACTATAAGATTTTAAATGACAATATGATGATATGAGATTGCAACAAGTGTTAAGGAGGATGAACATATCAAAATGAGATCTTCTTAAGTAAAATAATATTGGGTTTGGATTTTATTTCGGGATTACAGTAAAATGAGTGATCTTAAGTTATAGAAGGTGACGAATAGGTGACTGAATTTCAAAATGTTAGAAGGAGTTCTATGAACTATCAAATGTTATCCGACTTTAAAGTATAAACTTAGATATTTACTGGTAATTGAAGTTCTCGATTATGTGGCCCAGTATGAGTATTTAGTATGGGTGAGTAGGTGACTTTGAGAAGAGTCTTGAATTGATTTTCCGACAAGGTTAACTTGATATTTACTGGTAATGAATTCCAGTTATGGGGCCCTTTTGGGATAAATTTTTACATTGGTTAGTATGGACTGGGGTATGTCAAATAGTGATCTGTGTCTTGTGTCATGTTCGTGGGACCTATTAAAGTTGTTGAGGAGAATTCTGAGCGCAGGGTTAATATTAGCATGTAGAGTTTTATGTATGTAGAAGGCACATGAATAGGTATGAATATTTTTTATGGTGAGTAGTTTTAAGGTTCTGAATATAGGTGGAGTATGCTGTCTAGAGTGGGAATTTGTTATCATCCTGACTGCAGCCTTTTGCTGGGTTATGAGTGGTCTAAGGTGATTTAATGTTGTTGAGCCCCATGCACAGATTCCATAGGTGAGATAAGGGTAGATAAGAGAATGATATAGTGCAATGAGAGCTGGTTGAGGCACATAATAGCGTATCTTAGATAATATACCTACTGTCCTTGAGATTTTCTTGGAAATTTGTTGTATGTGTGTTTGGAATTTAAGACTACTGTCAAGGTGGATTCCTAGGAATTTTCCCTCTGTGAGCCTTGTGATGGGTGAACCATTTAGCGTTATGTTAAGTGGAACATTTGTAGCTTTGTTTCCAAACTGAATGTAGTAGGTCTTGTCCGTATTGAGAGTAAGCTTATTTGTCATCATCCATGTTGATATTTTCTGTAATTCGGCATTAACTGTGTTGGCTAGTACGACTGGATTTGGGTGGAGAAGACATATGTTGTGTCATCTGCAAACAAAATGGGTTTGAGTAGTTGTGATGCATTCGGTAGGTCATTTATGTAAATGAGGAATAGGAGTGGCCCAGGACACTACCTTGAGGGACACCGACTGTAATTTGTTGTGTGGAAGAGTTCTCTCCATTTGTGTTCACGTACTGACTTCTGTTGCTAAGTCGACTTTAGGTAGTTGAGGGGGTGCCCCTAATACCATAGTGCGCTAGTTTTGTGAGCAATAAATCATGGTCGACTGTATCAAATGCTTTGCGTAGGTCTATGAAGATTCCCAGCGGAACCTCTTTCTTCTCAAGTGCGGTGTATATTAACTCTAACATGTGTGTTATAGCATCGTTTGTGCTCTTGTTGGTCCTGAATCCAAATTGACAGGGGTTTAGTACATTGTGTGAGACGAGGTAGGAATAGATCTGTTTATGAATTAATTTTTCGAAGATTTTAGAAAGTGATCTTTCCAGAACTCTCTTTGGGTCAACTCAGTGTCCGAGGTCACTTGAAAGCACTTTTCAAACACTGCTTTGGTGTACAGTTTTTTGAAGTTACAAATGACCTGCTGGTCCATGGGCTGGATGAGACGAGTGGTGTTAGGAGGCAAGAACTTCACTGTGATGAAACTGAACTCATCAGACAAATAGTCTCTCAAGGTATTTCTTCACACTAGGGCCAAACACTCCATTGAACCATTCCACGAAAATGTCCTTAGTGACCCATGCCTTGGTGTTAGCCTTCCAATACACACACAAATTATTCTTGTTAACATTGTGTTTCTTGAAGGCTCTGGGATTTTCTGAGTGATACACCAGTAAAGGCTTCACTTTCAAATCACCACTGGCATTAGCACACAACATGAGAGTTAGCCTGTCTTTCATAGGCTTGTGTCCTAACAGTGCCTTTTCCTCCTGAGTAATGAAGGTCCTGTTTGGTATTTTCTTCCAAAACAGGCCTGTTCCATCACAATTATACACTTGTTGGGTTTCAAATTTTTCAGTGTCTACGAATCCCTTGAATTCCTGCACAAATTTTTCAGCTGCACGTTTGTCTGAGCTGGCTGCCTCACCATGCCTCACAACACTGTGTATGCCACTATGTTTCTTAAACCTCTCAAACCAGCCTTTGCTGGCTTTAAAATCACTCGCCTCAACACTGGTTCCAGGCATTGTCTTGACAAGATCTGCGTGCAACTGCCTTGCCTTTTCACAAATTATCTCCATGGAAATACTATCACCCGCTGTCTGTTTTTCATTGATCCACACCCCCAACAGCTTCTCAACCTCATCCACTGTTTCGATTTTTTTTTTCGTTAACATATTAACACCTTTTGCAACATTAGATTCCTTGATTTCTTTTCTCTTGCCAGGATAGAGGTGATAGTAGATGTGTTTTTGTTGTACATCCTGGAAAAGCCACCACCGTCGCCACTCATATTTTTCTAAAATCTCCTTCTTCACTTGATGGTGTTCCTCACTTTCTTTATACAGGGGTGCCACTAGGAAGCTTCTTTGGACTCATAGTGACTTATTTCACAGTGACAATCACTAAACCAGCAATAAATATAAGAAATTTATTGTGAATGTTTGAAGAGCTGAGTAATGTTCTCTCAATGGTAAACAACGCTAGACTGGCGTCCTGCACGGCGAGGCATGCAGCGCGGGAGGCGGACAGGTCTGGTACGGACCGATACCCCAGGGAATGACCGATACACGAGGAAAACATTGAGAGAGAAAATCGCCGAAACACAAAAATCACCCATATTTGGAATCACCAAAACACGAGGGATCACTGTACAACCATAAAAACCATATGAAAATATACCGAAAGTCACAGTTTACTCTAAAAACACGGTCTCAGTTTTTCTCATTATGCACTGTGTGTTGCAGGATTTTTATATAGTGCACACTTACCACACAGACCTATTCTCTCATATGTAGGCCAAATTTACCGGTCACAGCTTATCTGAGTGAGCTGAGCTCATGGTGACCGACAGTGGCTTCAGAGCCACCTTATCTTTTATGGACAATGTACAGTGTATGTGCTTTACACAATGAAAGCGTTTCTTTTGTTCGTTGGAACCATGGGTAGGGCTAAAAGTGAGCAGGTTATAACAATAAATGGAGAAAAAAAAATTTTGGAATGACTTATGCAGCAAGTAGCAACAGTAGTGAGTTGGGTCATGGCCCCAGAAATTTGAGATTATGATGCCAAAATATTAAAGTAAAGTAAAGTAAAGGTTTATTTCTTTGTAAAGGTTACAATATGTAATTACAATTTTGGTTTGCTAAGAAAGAAAGCCACTATCATGCGGGGGCATTTCACCCAGACTAATCCTAATACAGTGGACCCTCGGTTTTCGTTGAAAATTCTTTCCAGAATGCTGTTTGAGTGCCATTACCGAATGAATTTGTTCCCATAAGAACAAATATAAATTAGATTAGTCGATTCAGACCCCAAAAGTACACGTACAAAAGCACTTACAAAATACATTTACATAAATGTTCGAGTTTGGAGATGCATGAAAACCGAGGGTCCACTGTACATAGTAACTACTTAAAACTAGACAAGATGATAGTACATAGTAATTTCTTAAAACTAGACAAGTGGTTTACTTGATTACAATCATATTTAATCTTGATACGTACTAATGCGAGGTAGTCAATGTGGAAGTTTCTAAGAATAATAATCTTGAAGTTGCACATAATAAAAAATATTACAATTAATGGTTCAGTCAGTAATATTTCATGGACTGGCAGAAGTTTAAAAGTATAGAGGCCACATAAAATAACTAGTTAGTTGTTTTGGTTAATTTTGTTAGTATTTTTTTTTATTAAAACATGGCGATTCCCACCAAGGCAGGGTGGCCTGAAAAAGCAAAACTTTCATCATCATTCACTCCATCACTGTCTTGCCAGAGGGGTGCTTTACACTACAGTTATAAAACTGCAACATTAACACCCCTCCTTCAGGTGCAGACACTGTACTTCCCATCTCCAGGACTCAAGTCCGGCCTGCCGGTTTCCCTGAATCCCTTCATAAATGTTACTTTGCTCACACTCCAACAGCACATCAAGTATTAAAAACCATTTGTTTTCATTCACTCCTATGAAATACGCTCACACATGCTTGCTTGAAGTCCAAACCCCTCGCACACAAAACCTCCTTTACATCCTCCCTCCAACCTTTCCTAGGCCGACCCCTACCCCGCCTTCCCTCCACTACAGATTTATACACTCGAAGTCATTCTGTCTCGTTCCATTCTCTCTACATGTCCGAACCACCTCAACAACCCCTCCTCAGCTCTCTGGATAATAGTTTTGGTAATCCCGCACCTCCTCCTAATTTCCAAACTCCGAATCTCTGCATTACAGTGGACCCCGGTTAACGAAATTAATCCGTTCCAGGAGCTTACTTTTAAACTGAATTTTTGTTATCTGAAACCTTTTTCCCATAAGAAATAATGTAAATACAATTAATTCCTCCACAAAAAAATAATCACTCAAAATAAAAAAAAAAAAACATTTACTTACCTTTATTGAAGAGACTTGCAGGCATCTGGAAGATATGTACATGATGATTGGAGCGGTGTTAGTGGTTGGAAGGGGAATCCTCCAAAAGGACTTCAGGTGACAAGTCCCTCTCTGGGGTTACTTCCTTCTTGGTCTTTTTTAAAGCCACTAGGACCAGCTTGAGGCCAGACCCTGCCTGGTGAAGTAGCTTCCACAGTCCCGTTTCTGGCGACTCTTCAACACTTTTCTGAAGTCAACATGGCTCGTCACTGAAGTGGTTGCACAGAACCATTTCAGCTTCCAGGGTGGATCTTTCAACAAATGTCTGCAACTCATTCCATTTGACACATCTCCTTTAAACACTAAGAAGGCACCTCCTTATTTTCTCTCTTCCTTTGAAGCAAAACCTAGCTGTGGTCTGTTGCTGTTCCAGATGAACTTTGCAGCTCTTCAGTTGTTAGCCCCACCCTGTGCTCCTCCACCAACTCTTCCCATCCTACCACTCACCTCCAACCCCAGGCTGTTCCCAATTCCACAATATCTTCCACAAATGTTTCCCCAAAAAGGCACAGGGTCTCAGGGTCAGGGTCAGCCTCAAATCCTTCAAAATTCCTCTCTTGGACACAATCCGGCCACAGTGGTTCCAAACGAGTTCAGAGTCCTGGAAGTCACTTCCTCCCAAGCCTTCCTATAAGGCCTTGCAATGCACGATATTGAGGTGTTCTTTCCAGAACTCTCTTAGGGTCAATTCAGAGTCATTGGTCATATTAAAGCACCTCTGAAACAGTGCTTTTGTACAGTTTTTGGTTGGAAATGACCTGCTGGTCCATGGGGGAGGAAGGAGGGTGTTGGGGGAAAAGAATTCACTTTGAAAAAATTTAGTTGTGGGGCAAAACTCTTCCAAGTTGTGGGATGAGGGGGAGCATTGCCGTAGCAGGAGGCACTTGAGGGGAAATTTTTCCCCGGAGGTATTTCTTCACACTAGGGCCAAAAACCCCCGTCATCCATTCCTTAAAATTCCTATGACCCTGCCTTGGTTTAGCTTTCCAAGCCCCACAATTTATTCTTTCCCCGTGATTCTTAAGGGTCTGGGATTTTCATAGTGATGCACCAGTAAACCCTTTTTAAAATCACTGGCATTGGCACACCTTAAGAGTTAGCCTGTCTTTCATAGGCTTTTCCTCTGTGCCTTTTCCTCCTGAGTAATGTAGGTCCTGTTGGGCATTTTCTTCCAAAACAGGCCTGTTTCATCACAATTAAACACTTGTTGGGGGGGTTTTTCAGCCTCCGAACCCCTTTAAATTTCCCCGCACAAATTTTTTTTAGCTGCACGTTTTTCTGAGCTGGCTGCCTCACCTGCCTCACAACATTGTGTATTACTACGTTTTTTTTAAATTTCAAACCGCCTTTTTTGGCTTTAAAACACTCTCCTCACCACTGGTTGCAGGCATTGTCTTCACAAGATCTCGTGCAACTTCCTTCCTTTCACAAAAATTTCGCAAAAAAACTATCCCCGCTCTCTGTTTTCTGGATCCACACCACAAAATTTCAACCTCATCCATTTTTGATCTTTGTTTCCAACAAATTCCCCTTTTCAACATTAGCCCGATCCTTTTCTCTGTGCCAGGATAGTGCCGATAGTAGATGGAGTTTTCTTGTACATCTTGGGAAGATCACTCAGACGTACACCATCTCATTTTTCTATGATTTCCTTCTTCAGTTGATGGGGGTTCCCCCCTCTCTTTCCCCCCAGGGTGCCACTAGAACTTCTTTACTCATGGGACTACACATGGCAAAATAAAACCACCAAAAAAAAAAAATATATTGTTTTAATCTTTGAAAAGGCCGGGGGAAAGTTCTCTAATGGGGAAAAAAGCCACTGGCGTCCTGCGCCGCGGGCAGGCGGCGCGCCCCAAAAACTTTGGAACCAGGACTTTTTTCTAACCGAAAAAAGCTTACGTTTTTTCCAAACTTTCAACAGGACCTTTCGTTAACCGAGGGTCCATGATATTCACACCACACTTTTCCCAGACATTACATTCCACTGCCTCCAGCCTTCTCCTCATTGCAACATTCATCACCCATGCTTCACACCCAAAAAGAGTGTTGGATAACTATATTAACATTTCCCCCTTTCTTCCATGGACAAGGTTCTTTGTCTCCCAAACTCCGGTACCCCTCCCCTTTTCCTCATCAATTCAAAATTACCTATTTCATAGACCCATCTGCTGACATGTCCACTCCCAAATATCTGAATACATTCACCTCCTCCATACTCTCTCCCCCCCAAACTGATATCTAATCTTTCGTCACCCCAAACTTTTTGTTATCCTCATCACCTTACTCTTTCCTATATTCACTTTCAATTTTCTTCTTTTTACACACCCTACCAAATTATCCCCAGCCTCTAACTTTCTTCAGAATCTCCCCCAAACACCAGGAAAAAAAACTGTGACAACTCCCCTTTGTATTTGATTCTTTTTTTTTTAACCCCCCCTCTTGCCAAGGCCTCGATTCCTTCTCTTACAACCCCATCTATAAATATATTGAAAACCCGGGGCATCCCCATCCTTGTCAAGGCCCACTTTTACTGGGAAATATCCTCCCTCCTAAAAAATCTAACCTGAGCCTCACTATCCTCATAAAAAAACTCTTTCCCCCCCGTAACCTACCTCCTATTCCATACACCTGCAACATCTGCCACATTGCCCCCCTCCACCCATTGTTTTTCCAAACCCAAAAAGGCCCAAAACCTATTTAC
>WNWK01056045.1:0-11111 GCA_009830355.1 Cherax destructor
AGCTGTCACTATCTCAGACCCCACCTTTAAAGTGCAGGCATTGTACTTCCCATTTCCAGGACTCAAGTCCAACTAAATCAATTAACTGGTTTCCTGAACCCCTTCACAAATGTTACCCTGCTCACACTTAACAGTCGCATGCCCCAAAACCTTTCGCTCCATTCACCCTATCAACACGCCACACATGCTTCGGAAGTCCAACCCCCTCGCCCAAAAAACCTCCTTTCCCCCTTCCCCCCAACCCTTTTTCTAGGACCCCCCCCACCCCCCTTCCTTCCCTACAGTTTTATATGCCCCCAAGCACCTACTTTGACCCTTTCCCCTCTCTAAATGCAATCAAGCATATAAAACACCCCTTTTCTGGGGTTTCTTCATGTTCTTGCTAGTTCTTGTTCTCATTTCCATTCCATGGGGGGGGGGCAAATTTTCCCTTTGTAACCCATGTTATCGTAAGGGAAAAAAATCCCGAGAAAGGGGGCAATAACCCCTTCTCCTGTATATATTACTAAATGTAAAAGGAGAAATTTTCTTTTTTTTGGGCCATCCCTGGTGGAAATGACTGATGTGTTGAAAGAAAGAAATGGGTTTTCGTTTTTCTTGGGCCCCCCCGCCAGTGGGATACAGCGGGTTTGTTGAAAAAAGTTTTCGTTATTTTTATTTTTTTTTTTTAAATGCAGTAGTTCCCCAAAACACAGATGCCATGTCTTTTAATGACCCTCACATATGATGTAGATTCATTTATTTGGTACCAAATGATTTTTTTAATAAAAGAAAAATTTAAAAAAAAGTTCTTTTTTTTTCTTTGTTCATTTCATACATGTGTGACAAAATTTTTATTTTTTTTTGCAAGGGTAAGAAACATCTCATTTAAATTTTTTGATTGTTATCTGTGAATGCTTTCACAGTGGTAGAACAGTGGAATATATATACAAAAGGGGTAGTAATCACACCCAGTGGAAACTTAAAAAAAACTCATGATAAACACAGAAGAAAGTACCAAATGCTTAATCTGCTCTTTTTGCTACAAAAAATTTAAAACATTTACATCGTCCCATACATTGTTTTAAACAACTGGAAAAAAAAAACTGCAAGACTGACGATAAATGGTTGCATGAATTCAACCCAGCAAATGGAGTCATGAAAATCAAGGAATGGGGCAAAAGACCAGACACAGTATAGTCTCAAGGGGCAGAGGCTGCAGACCCCACCAAAAAAAAAAAAAAAAAAAAAAAAAAAACCCAGAATGAGCACAGTGCCTAGCATTTTTTCCCGAGGCTCACATCAATCAAATAATCTCTGCAGCCAACACCTAAATCTAAAGTGACCTTAGTAATTCAGTTTTTTCCAAACCCTTTATACAAAGTCAGGATCTTGGAGAGCACCCCGAAAAACACCCAAGGGAAACATGCTATTAAACTGTACACAACAAGGCTTATTCTTGAGTCAAGTGGTATGAGTATGAGGAGAGGCTAATGTAACTGAATCTAAAAAATTAGAGGAACATAAGAAAGGGGGCAATGGCAGGTCTAGGGCCCCCAAGGCAAGTCCAAGCCCCCCACTCATCTTGTCTTGTTTAACCTACTTTTAAAGCTTTCCAAGATTTTTATTTAATGATGCTGCTCAGAGTTTGCTAAATTATCCACAACTCTTCCCAAAACCGGGTTTTTCCATATCCTTTTCACAAAAACCATGGGGGTGGAACAGAATTTTCCTCCGTAAGCCATGTGTGTCGTAAGAGTCGAAAATCCCGGGGAGAAAGGGCCCCCAAAATTCTCCTGAAACATTAAAAAGTTAAAAAGAAACTTTTGTTTTTTTTGGGGGCCCCCCCCTTGGGGGGAAACGCCGATTTGTTGAAATAATAATAATAATTAATAATAATAGTGTCTTAACTTAAATGAAATATAAGAGTTCCAGATATCTAGTGCAATAAACCTTTTAACACATGAAAATATTAAATTAAATAAATTTCCTAAACTACCTGGGTTTCTAATATGTTGATATCATATGATTGTATCAAGTATGAAATTTTCAGAAAATCATTAGGCAGTTTCAGTAAAGTTAATTTAAGTTTGGACATCCCCAAAACATCAATGACATTTTCATTTTAACTTTGAACAAATGTGACTTGCATACCAATTTTTTTCCCTTTTTCAACAAACTGGCCGTTTCCCACCGGCGGGGGGCCCAAAGAGAAAAACAATAGTTTCTCTTTTTTAAATTTAGTAAAATCAGGAGAAGGGGGTTTCAGCCCCCTTTCCCCCGGCATTTTTGTTGACTCTTAAAAAGCATGGCTTTCGGAGGAAGAATTCTATTCCACTTTCCCCTGGAGCATACCAACTATACATTCTAAATCACTTAGCAAAGCATGGTATTTAACATACAGGAAAACATTTGTTTCTTACCGTATAAGTGAAAACCCGTATTTTTCTCTTTTCCCTTATCTCTTGCCGCTCCCTCATGGCTTTTGTCAACAGCATCTGGCTTCTCCCCAACGGCTGTTGTTCTGAAAATAATGGGCTTGAACAATCATCTCAGACAGGCTTATATTATCTTAATAATAAGAACAGGGTGTATGAAAATTTATTATTAAATAAAATTGGTACCTCGCGTTAGAGCTTAATTCTTTTCCAGACGGCTATTAAAGTGCCGATCCCGGGAAATTTTTTTCTCATAAGAAATAATGAAAATTAGATTAATCCATTTCAGACCCCCAAAAATACTTTTACAAAATCCCCTTTAAAAAAATACAATTACATACATGTAATTGTTTGGGTTGGGAGCTGCTCGTAAGTTGAGGTACCACTGTATTATTTGAACTCCATGGGAGAGTGGAGAGAATTTTTCTGAAAGTCATGCATGTCATAAGAGGTGACTAAAATGCCAGGAGAAAGGGACTAATAACCCTAATCCTGTATAAATTATTAAATGTAAAAAAAAAAATTTTTTTTAGTTTTTTTTATATGGGCCCCAAGCATCAGTGGGAGATGGGGGGGTTTTAAATTAACCTTTGACTGTCGGGGGCCCCAATTCTGAAACTGTCATCCTATGTGGGGAAAATTTTTGGAAAAAAAAATTTTTTTTCTTTATGAAATATAGAGAATCCTTTCCGTTGGGGGCCGACCCCAAAAAGTATGAAATTTTTGGTTGAAAACTTGGGTTCGGCAAGGTTACGATATCAGTATAAAACGCATCAGGGGTTTCGCCGCCCTTTGAGCCTATTTTCGGCCAATTCCATTGGGACGGGCCCACCAAACTCATGCTATTTCTTTAGAACTCCATTTTTTTCTATCGATTGAGTACAAGAAATCCAATTTACCGATTTAAACCACCCAATAAAGTGTTCAGAAAATGGCAATATCGAATTTCATGCAAAAAAAAAAAGATGTCAATTTCAAAATGGGGTCCAAATAAACAATGCAGACATTCCTAGCACAAAAATAAGATGTTATCTGTTCATTAGTCACGTCTTTGGGCCCCTCTTACATTACTCTTGCTTTCTATTTTGATTTTTTATTCACACAAAAATAGAAGATTTATTGTTATGCAGACTATTGCATTATTGTAAAAATTGCATAAATAATATCTGTGCACTTGTAAAAGAATATTAGACTCACCAGTTGATGTGTATTGGACGCGTAGGGGTTTTTGGTTTATTTTTGAACTTTGGAAAAAATCAAAATTTCCGTTACTTTGAGCTCAATTTCAAGATCGTTTACATCATGAAACTAATCAAAATCATCTCTATTCCTGTAATCTGTTTTCCATTCTATCAAATGAGACCATGAAAAAGAGAATACAACCATAAATACTATGAAAATACACCCTCGCCCGGGTTTTAAAAAAAACAGGGGGTCGGTTTTTTTCTCTTATGTACTCTTGCTGCAGGTTTTTCTTTATACTGCCCAAAAAACCACACAGATCCATTCTCTCACATGTGGGCATCCCAGCTTTCTCCTGCTTGATTTGGGGCCCTTTTGCTAGAATTTAGGCGTATAAAACGCCCGCATTGGCTCTAAGGGCGTTTTAATCGCCCGAAAATCAAAGGGTTAAATTAAAATAATAACAATGATTTTCAAGTTTGCTACAACCGGGGTCCAGGGCATAGTGGGGTAGACAAGTAAAGTACAGAAAATTACAGTGGCCCCCCGGTTTCGTACTGCTCCCAACTCGAAAAATTATGTAAGTGTTTTTTTGTAAGTGCTTTTCAAAGGGTGTTTTTTTGGGGGTCTGAAAGGGACTAATCTAATTTACATTGGGCCCCTTATGGGAACAAATTTGTTCGGTAACGGCACTCGAACAGCCTTCGGGAAAGAATTTGAAAATCTGGGGTCCACTGTCAGTGGACCCCGGGGTTTTAAAAGGGTTCTTTTTTCTTAAACACGTTTTTTGAAAATTTTTTGTTTCGAGAATCGTAAACTGGCTCGTGTTTGGTAACGTATTGGGACCTGTCCGCCTGCTCCGCGCCTGCGGGATGCCGCCAGTGAAGCGTTTTTACCATTGAGAGAACATTACCTAGCATACTTTTTTCAAACATTCACAATACTTTTTGGTGTTTTTTTTGGTGGTTTAGTGATTGTCACTGTGAAATAAGTCACCATGGGCCCAAGGAACCCTTTAGTGATCCCCCCTGTGGTAAAGAAAGTGAGGAACACCATCGAACGGGAAGAAAGAGATTATAGAAAAATATGAGAGTGGCGACGTCTGAGTGAGCTTGCCGGGATGTAAAAAGAAAACCCCATCTACTATCAGCTCTATTCGGGCAAAAGAAAAAATCAAGGAAGCTAATGTTGAAAAAGGGGTTGATATGTTAACGAAAAATAAATAAAAAAACAGTGGATGAGGTTGAAAAATTGTTGTTGGTGGGACCCAATGAAAAACAGAAAGCGGGTGATAGTATTTCCATGGCGATAATTTGTAAAAAGGCAAGGAAGTTGCCCCCCGGGTCTTGTAAAGGGGCAATGCCTGCAACCAGTGGTGAGGCGAGTGATTTAAAGCCAGAAAAGGCTGGTTTGACAGGTTTAAAAAACGAGTGGCATACACTGTGTTGTGAGACATGGTGAGGCAGCCAGCTCAGAAAAACGGCAGCTAAAAAGTTTGTGCAGGAACTCGGGGGGTTCGTAGGGCTGAACAATTCCCCCCCAAAAAGTGTTTAACTGTGATGAAACAGGCCTGTTTTGGAAAAAAAATGCCCAACAGGACCTAATTACTCAGGAGAAAAAGGCACAGCCAGGACACAAGCCTATAAAAACAGGCTAACTTTATGATGTGTCCCCAATGCCAGTGGTGATTTTAAAGTGAAGCCTTTATGGTGTATCACACAGAAAATCCCAGCCCCTTTCCCAGGAATCACAGTGTTGACAAGAATAATTTGTGTGTGCATTGGAAGGCTAACCCCAAGGCATGGGTCACTACGGAGATTTTCAAGGAATGGGTGACTGGAGTTTTTGGGCCCCGGGGGTGTGAAGAAAAAATTTTTGGGAAAAAGAAATTGCCCCTAAAAAGGCCTCCTGGTATTTTGGACAATGCTCCTGCTCACCCTCACAATTTGCAAGAGTGTTTGTCTGACAAGTTTAATTTCATCAAGTGAAGTTCTTGCCTCCTAACCCCCCTTTTTCCTCACCCAGCCCATGGACCAGCAGGTCTTTTCCCAACTTAAAGGAAATTTAAAAAAGCAGTGTTTCAGAAGTGCTTTGATGTGACCTCAGACACTGCATTGCCCCTAAGAGATTTCCCGGGAAAAGATCACTTCAATATTGTGCATTGCATACCCCCCTTTAGGTAAGGCTTGGGGGGGAGGTTCCAGGACTTTGAACTCTTTGGAGACCATTGGGGCCCAAAGGTTTGGGTTTTTTCCAAAGAGGGATTTTAAGGATTTGAGGCTGACCCTGCGACCCTGTGCCTGCTGTGGAAGATATTGTGGCTTTTGGGGAACAGCCGGGGGTTTTGGAGGGCCAGTGGTGGGGATGTGGAAGAGTTGGGGGAAAGGCCCACAGGGTGGGCTAACAACTAAAGGAGCTGCAAGAGCTTCATCTGGAACAGCAACAGACCACAGCTGAGGTTATTGCTTCAAAGGGGGGAGGGTGAGAGACAGAAGGGGGTGCCTTCTTCAGTGTTTAAAGGGAGATGTGTACAAAGTGGAATGAGTTGCAGACATTTGTTGAATGACACCCCCCTGAGCAAGCTGAAATGAGCCTTCTGTGCAGCCCCCAGTGACAGAGCCATGTCGCACTTCAGGAAAGTGTTAAAGGGTCGCCAGAAACAGAGGACTGTGGACAGTTATTTTTTACCAGGCGGGGGTCTAGTGACTCTCAAGCTGGTCCAAAGGGCATTAAAAGACCAAAAAGGGAAGTAACCACAGAGAGGACTTGTTACCTGAAGCCCTTTTTGGGGGGGTTTCCCCCTCCCAACCACTAACACCCTGTCCTGTCCTGTCAAACTCTACCTTCCAGATGCCTGCAACTCTTCACAAAAAGGTAATAAATGTATATATATATATTTTTTTTTTTTCCCAAAAAGTCGGCCGCTCCCACCGAGGCAGGGTGACCCAAAAAGAAAGAAAACCCCAAAAAAAAATATTTTCATTCATTCAAAACTTTCCCACACTCATACATAATCACTGTCTTTGCAGAGGAGCTCAAATACGACAGCTGAGAATAGTCCCTCCCAGCTGTCACTATCTCAGACCCCCCCCTTTAAAGTGCAGGCATTGTCTTCCCATTTTTCCCGGGCTCAAGTCCAACTAAATCCCCAATTCCCGGGGTTTTTTTAATCCCCTTTAAAAAAGTTACCCTTCTCACACCCCAAAAGATCGTCATGTCCCAAAAAACCCTTCGTCTCCATTCATTTCTATCTAACACGCTCACATATGCTTGCTGGAAGTCAAAGCCCCTCGCCCCACAAAACCTCCTTTACCCCTTCCCTCCCAAACCCTTTTTTAGGACGACCCCTACCCCCCCTTCCTTTCCCCCACAGTTTATCGCTCTCCAAGTCATTCTTTGATCCATTCTCTCTAAATGACCAAACCACCTCAACAACCCCCCAGCCCCCTGACAAATTCCTTTTTGTAACCCACACCTTCCTAATTTCCCCATTCCGAATTTTCTGCATAATATTTACACCAACATTGCCCCAGACAGGGCATCTCCACTTGGGTCCACCCCCCCTCACGCATTTGCAACCCCGGCTTCACACCCATAAGGAAATGTTGGTACCACTATACTGTACATTTCTTTTTTGCCTATGGATAAAAATTTTTTTTACAGAAACCCCAATGCACCACTCCCTTTTTTCCCTTTATAATTCTATGGTTAACCTCATCCTTCATAAACCCATCCGCGAAACATCAACCCCAAATATCTGAAAACATTTACTTCTTCCATAATCCCCTCTCCAATGTGATATCCAATTTTTTTTTTTTAAATCGTTTGATACCCCCATCACCATACTCTTATCTATGTTCACTTTTCTTTCTACCTTTAAAACTCTCCCAAACTCGTCCACAACCTTTAACCCTTTTCTTTTAGAATCTCCCCATAAGCACAGTATCCCTCAGCAAAAAGTAACTGTGTCAACTCCCATTTTGCATTTAAATTTCCATAAAATTTAAACCCACCCCCCGTCTCTAACACCCCAGCATTTCTTCTTTTTCAACCCCCTCTATAAATATATTAAACAACCATTGACATTCCCTCCCTGTCCAAAAACCTACTTTTTTCCGGGGAAATAATCTCCCCCCTCCACCCCAACCTGAGCCTCACTAAAATTTATAAAAACTCTTTACAGCCTTCAGTAACTTACTACCTATTCCATACACTTGCAACATTTGCCACATTGCTCCCCCCAACCACTATCATATGCCTTTTCTAAATCCATAAATGCAATAAAAACTTCTCTACCTTAATCTAAATACTGTTCACATATATGCTTCACTGTAAACACTTGATTTTACCCCATCCCTACCCCTCTAAAGCCTCCTTGCTCATCTGCAATCCTACCCCTGTCTTACCTCTAATTCTTTTTTAAAAAAACCCTGCCATACACTTTACCTGGTATACTCAGTAAACTTATTCTCCTATAATTTTTTCACTCTCTTTAATCCCCTTCCCTTTTTTATAAAAGGGAAATATACATGCTCTCTGCCAATTCCTAGGTACCTTCCCCTCCTTTTATCATTTATTAAACAAAAAAAACCAACCACTCCCGCACTATATCCCCCTGCTTTTAACATTTCTGTCATGATCCCGTCAGTTCCAGCTGCTTTACCCCCCCTTTTATTCCCCCCAAAGTAATGCCTCACGCACCCCCCCCCACACTCATATCCTGCTCTTCTTCACTCCCAAACGATGTTGTACCTCCCTGGCCAGTACATGAAATTACCGCCTCCCTTTTTTTTATCGACATTTAAAATTTCCCCAAAATATTCCCGCCATCTACCCAATACCTCCCGCTCCCCTCTACTAACTCCCTACTTGTTTTTTAAATGACAAATCCATTTGTTCCAGGCTTTCTTACCTTGTTTATCTCACTCCAAAATTTTTCTTGTTTTCAGCAAAATTTTTGACAGAGCCTCTCCCATTCTTTCATCCACTCTTCTTTTTCACTCTCTCACCCTCTCTTCCCCTTTTTTTTACTCTCCATATACTCTGCCCCTTTTTATCAACACTTCTGTTTTGTAAAACCTCTCATAAACTACCTTTTTCTCTTTTTTTCACACCCTTTCTTCTTTATTCCACCCTCACTCCTCTTTCCCCCTGCACCCACCCTCCCATAACCACAAACTTTGTTCTAATACTGCATTTTTTTTAAAAATATCCCAACCCCTTCAACCCCCCCCCACTACTTTAAATTGCACTAGCCCACCTTTCTGCCAATATTTTCTTTTTATCTCACCCTAACCCTCCTCCCTTAGTTTATACACTTTTTCCTCTCTCTTACTTGCTGTTGCCATTTTCTTTTTTTCCCCTCTACCTTTTACTCCCAACTGTAGCTACAACCAAATAATGATCTGATATATCTGTTGCCCCTCTATAAACATGTACATCCCGAAGCCTACCCATCAACCTTTTTTCCACCAATACATAATCCCAAAAAATGTACTTACCTTATTTTGTTATATCATACCTTGTATATTTATTTATCCTCTTTTTCATAAAATATGTATTACTTATTACCAAAACCCCTTTCTACACATAGCTCCCAAATTTAAAGGCCCATTTACATTTACCCCCCACCCCAAAATTTTCCTACTAACCCCCCCACAACATTTTTACCCACTTTGGGATTAAGATCCCCCCAAACCCCAAAAACTCTCACTTGGTTCAAAACTCCCACACACTCACTTAACATTTCCCAAAAACTCTCTCCTCTACACTTCTCTCTTCTCCAGGTGCATTCCCACTATAACCCACTTTTCACATCCCAAACCCTTTTTTTATACATAATCCTTGAATTTATACATTTATATTCCTTCTTTACCTGCCATAACTGATTATTCAACATTATTGCCCTTTCCCTTTTTTAGCTCTAACTCTATTTGAAACCCCCCACCCCAATCCCCTTTATTTCTCCCCACTGAAACCCCCTCCCCCTTTAGCTTTTTCACTTAAAGCCAAGACATCCAGCTTCTTTTCATTCATTAAAACACAAAAATTTTCTTTCTTATTTTTTGAAAAAAACCCGCATTTGAAACACCCCACTTTGGCCGGTTTTTTTTTTTTTCTTTTTGTAAGCTTTTTAAGGAAAAGGGGGGTTTCTAGCCCATTGTTCCTGGCATTTTAGTTGACACAACATGTAGGGTTACGGAGGAAAGATTTTTTTATTCCCCATGGATATGAAAGGAAAAGGAAAAAATTTTAAGAAAAAGAACTATTAAGATAAAATAAAAAAAAATCAGATGAGGGGTATACATAAACGTGTACATGTTTTTAATCAATTACCAAGAGTGAAAAGGGAAGAAAACCTGCCTTTCAAGAGGACAGAAAAAAAACCAGCAAAACCTTTAAAATCAAAGAAAACAGTTTCAGGTTTCTGTTTCACAGTCACCCAGGATGGTAGCCCCCCCTGGGTGGTTTGCTGTCTACCAACCTACTCTTTTATATATATCTTTTTTTCTTTTAACACGTGGCCGTTTCCCCACCAAAAAGGGGGGTAAAAAAAAAGAAAATTTTCCCCTTTTACATTTAGTAATATATACAGGGGGAAGGGGGTTTCCAGCCCTTTCTCCCAGCATTTTGTCCCTCTTTCGAAAGCATGGCCGGGGGCCTTTTCCCCTTCCCCCTGGAGATGAGGAAAAAAACAAGAAAAGCAAAAAAAAGGGAAAAAAACCCAGAGGGGGAAAGGGTTTTACATTTTAATTTTAGTGTGACCTGGGTAAAAACCTCCGGCAGAGAGACAGGAAAAAAACACCAGCAATCCTCCTCATATTAAAAAAAAAAATACAGGCTTTTTTTACACTCCTTGGGGAAGGGAAACCCCCCTGGGGGGGTTGCTGTTTAAAACCTACTACCTAAAAATATATATATATATATATATATATATATATATATATATATATATATATATATATTAAAAACGAAAATTTTTTTTGTTTTACATGATGGTAGGATTGCTTTTGGGGTCTTTTTTCTGTCTCATCATGCAAAATTTTAGGTATTTTTGTTTTTCTTCCTTGGCACATAAAATTTGTCAACTATATATAACACCCCTCTGGGTTTTTTTTTTCTTTCTAGTTCTTGTTCTTATTTTTCATTAGGGGAAATGGAAAAACCCTTTCCCTTTGTAAGCCATGCGTGTCAAAAAAGGCGACGCCGGGGGGCAAGGGGCTTCCCCTTTTTCTGTGTATATTACTATATGTAAAAAGGGGAAACTTTTGTTTTTTCCGGGCCCCCCCCCCTTTGGGGGAAAAAAGGGGCTGTTGAAAAAAGAAAAAAGAAATATATATATATATATATATATATTCTAGGTAGTAGGTTGGTAGGCAGCAACCCCCCAAGGGACTAAAGCCCCGCCAAGTGATGTAAACAAAAACCTGTAATTGTTTTACGATGGAAGGTTGCTGGTGTCTTTTTTTGTTCATAAACATCGGAAATTTTAGGCCTTTCTACTTCTCCCAC
>WNWK01056046.1:0-11111 GCA_009830355.1 Cherax destructor
AAGCATAAAGATATTGTCTTTTGTTGGGTCCCTGGTCATGTTGACGTACAGGGCAATGAACAGGCACAGACTGCTGCGCGGTCAGCAGTACATGACCTACCAGTTTCATATAGAGGTGTTCCTTTCACGGACTATTTTGCGGTCATTGCTACCCACCTTCGCACCCGTTGGCAACAACGCTGGTCTGACCTGCTGAATAACAAACTTCATTCAATTAAACCGGTTATAGGTTTCTGGCCTTCTTCTTGTCACCAATGTCGAGGTTGGGAGACTACACTCTCCCGTCTTCGCATCGGCCACACTCGTCTTACTGGAGAGGCTCCCTGCCCCTCTCTGTGAGCATTGTCAGGTTCCAGTGTCTGTTCGACATATCCTGTTGGACTGCCCACTCTATCAGCGAGCACGTAGAATTTACCTCCAACGACGTCTTCGCTCTGCGGCCCTTTCTTTACCTTCCCTTCTTACAGATGGACCCTCCTTTAATCCTGACTCTCTCATTGACTTTTTGACAGAAACTGACTTACTACACAAACTCTGAAGATTATAACTCTAGCACCTCCCTCAGTCCCTTCTACCTCGATCTCTTGCTACCCTCCACCCCTGCACTATCCACCGTCATCTTGCACTCCATACCCTACTAATCGTCCATCTCCCTCTTACAACCCACTCTCCCTGCATCCTACAATATCCTGCAGCGCTGTATAACCCCTGTGGTTTAGCGCTTCTATTTGATTATAATAATAATAATAATCTGGCAACCATTTGAACGTAAATAAACGTGATCTTGAGCATCGAGGATGCATTGGGGATCTTCATTACATTGTTTATCTTGGCCCATTCGTTCTGGTCTTCTATTGACAGTTGTAGTTACTCGGTGGACAAGGCGGTGATGAGCGTGTCAAGGCGCTTCATGAACACAGATAGTTTTGCACGCATGTAAGGAGGTGTTGAGAGAGCAAAGCCACGGTCTTCCAGGGTCGTCAACGCAGTTGGTGTAAATACTTTTTCAGCCTCCTCATCATCAATGAAGGTGACGAGAAAGGCTTCTTTTAGTGTGGCAATACCCGAGAACCTGAGCTGCAGATTGCTTTTCAGGGCAGTCGCAAGATCAAGCTTCGATGCATCGTTGACAGAGTTTTTAGTTTTAATCCTCACACGATGAGACATCGTAGAGGAGAGTCACTTGGAGACTGGTAGAGGTTCCCCTCCCCAACGGGAATCGTAGGGATACTGTACAAAGAGTCAGAGCTGATGTGACCGTCCAGGACAGTCTACAGAGCGAATACTGTGTCTGTGAAAGTATTAAATATAGAATGAAGAGTAGATTCAGAACTCGTGTAGGACGAAATGACTCCTTTCTCAATATACTCCCCTTCATACACATGATAGACTTAAAAGGATATTAACCATTCCTGGTACAAATAGGTTTGTCTCTATATCTAAAACGAATGTGAAAATTGCAATGTGTACCGCCAACAGCAAAATGGGAGAGAATTGTGTAGCTTTGATGATAAGACGTATGTTGTAGATAAAACTAGGTACATCATTTCATATCACAGTCCGTTTTCTAATTGCATCTGATAAACCTTCAGTAGAACTT
The DNA here is from genome assembly GCA_009830355.1 of Cherax destructor. Lineage (NCBI taxonomy): Eukaryota > Metazoa > Arthropoda > Malacostraca > Decapoda > Parastacidae > Cherax > Cherax destructor. The sequence goes on from WNWK01056046.1 coordinate 1,601, forward strand.
CTGGAGCTGGTGGTAAATCTATTTGTGGTTCAAGTCGACCATTGACCAGTTTTCATCTATAATCTACTGGACCCAAAGCATACCCATCCACTGCCGAAGTTTGAAATTAATTCACATACTGTGATATCATGCAGCTGCATCCAGTGTGAATCTACACAGAAGTGTTTGCAGAAACTCTCACGAACTCTCATCATGATAGAGCAGTGCATCCAGTCCTTCACGTCGGGTACCATTGTACAGGTAGACGAGCGCCTCGCCTCTTCAGTTGTGACCTAATCTACGGTTGGTACTCGGCAAAATACTGCTGCTTGCTTCTTGAAGTGATTATTATTGTTCATCTCCATCAGAGAAACTTCTTTTAGAATGCCGAACAGACTTGACGTTGAGTCAAAACATACTGAATGTACAAATGGAAGCAAATCGCAAGTCTCTGGACCCAAAGCACTCTACAGCCAATGAATGTTCCAGATTTTTTTTAGTCTTATTAAATATTCTTTTGCATGACTAGCATGAAAGCAAAACAATATCTGCGTCCTCTTCCTTCACGGTGACGTGAAGCAGATTTTATCGCTGTTTGAACAGTTAAAAAATCGGTATCACCTGCAAGATGATGTCTTCATTCTGGTGAGGAGTTCTTGATTGGACTGAACCTTAATGTCTCCCATTCCCCAGGCGTTATGTGACACGTATGGGTTTAGTGCAGCCCCCTGATTTAATAAAAAATGCTGTTTGAACAGTCTTGCATCCAGTTTCTTGCAGCTTTTCACTGAGCATGATATTGAATCTTTGTAATGTTGCCCAAATAGTGCGCCTTCTTCATTTTGATTGGCATCTTCCTCAAAGTTTCCTTAGAAACTTATAGTCCTTGTTTGACGAGGATGTGTAACATAATAGTGGATGGACTGGCTTCATATGCATAAACAAATATGGGATATTTATACGTACTAGTAACAGAGTTAACATATATCTTGCAGTGGCAGTGGCTGAAGTAGTAAATTACCAATCAGTGACGCACTTTATTTCTCCCTGGGATAGTGGAGGTGTTAGCGCTTCTACCTGCTGTCCAAACTGAAGAATTTCGAAGAAATCCCCATGACTCAAATAAAGCTAAAAGGTGGTCTCACAGCTCATATATGAATATAACTTCTTTACTGTTGGTGTCTTCAGTATTATTAAACTTTGAAAGGGTAGCAGATAACTTATTGCCCAGTGTGATTTAATGCTCATTTTTGTTCTTGAAAGTCAAGTACATAACTTTGTGCCACATCAGTGATTCGATGATTTTGAAACCCATTTCATTTGCTTTGTCCGCATTCACAGTTTTGTCAGCTATAACACCAGTGGCGATCTTACTCAGATTCGCATCTTCGCAAAATGAATTTCTATCCAGAAGAAACTCGAGGAGACATATTGTATCATATCGTTCTTAATTTGTCGTATCTTTCTGTTGCTTCCTTGTTAGATGCTCTGTATCCTTTACCTCCTGCATGGCACCATTAAAATCAGCTGATGCAGGCACATACAAAAGCGTTTGTAGTTAGATAGTGGCGTAAGCCGACAAGTGGAAATTTCAGATACTTTCAGTAGGTAACACCTTTGTTACACGAAATGTCACCCACAATAGGTGAAGTATCGTATAATAAAGGTATTTTCCTCTGCTAAAATTCTTTGTTATAATTCCACTCTTTTTTAACTTCTTTCCTGTTTTTCATTAGCACTTGTTCGATAACCAATGTGGCGTGTGTCAAGTATGTTACATTTTATTCGGCGTGTGGCACACACCCATTGTGGCATGCCCTCTCGACCAGTGAACTAGCAATTCAGAGTAGCAGTTCTGGCGCCCCACTGCAATGCTTATTACTGGTTCAAAACAGCCGCTGTGCTTAGTGGCTCTCACTTGTATAATTACAAACATATTATTTTCTCTCTGTACATAGTGTAAATATCTATACATATTGTGGTGAAGGACACTGGTAAAAAATCTACTCTTGCTTGTTTGCATTTGTCCTTGCTTGCTCTGCTAAGTTTGTTTGCGTGCTGACTTATTTACGAGCAGGTGCTACAGGCCATTAGCCTACCACCTGTGTCCGTAATAACCAAATAAATTTACTTATAGGTAATTTGGGTTAAGGATACAACTAAGGTAATTATTTCTTACCGATTTTTGTTGCACCTCTGAGGTAAGTGGGACTTAAGACACTTTAGGTGGCAGGAAAGTGCCTCCCTCGATGCCCACAACCCTCAAACCAGTCTCACAAAAGCGGGACCTAAAATTAGTTAATTACATTTAAGAAACCAGAAGTTCTGGTAAAAATTATTTGGGTGTAGACTGTATGGTTTTTTCTTGCGACTAACTGAAAATTGTATGATAGTTAATTTCAGCTCTGTAGCTACATATGGTGAACATACTAAATTCCTGGTATTAACTTGCCAATTTGGACCACCGGTAGAACACACCCTAACACTACCTAGCCAGCAAGAAATACGAAGGCCAACGCAATCTACTGAACAAAGGTAAACGTTACTTATCGAAAGGCGTGTTGTAGGGAGCCACTGGTGTCTTGCAGTATTTTACGATTGTCCACTATATTACAGTGGTTTCCTCAATTTTTCTCCCCAGTTCGCAGTGTAGGGCGTCACCGCATTATTTTCTGGTCATGAGGCCGTTTCACTCCAATTTATCCTCGATGAAGACCGATACCATTAGCCGGTTACTGGGAACACTATTCCTCAAATTTCCATTATGGCGTTTACTCTCTCTGCCCAGCCGCTGCTGGTTCTTTTTTCACTCCAATTTAAATTTAACTCACCAGCAACGTATTTTTCACATTATTTACATTATTGTAATTTACATACTATAATTTTCGGAAATTTAGGTAAAAAAATTCCACAGTATCTTCATTGTTGAAATGTTTTGCCTACGCGGTAGGCTTCATCAGTCAAATATAGAGAAGAATGTATTGTAAACAGCAGGAGTAGTGGCGAGGTAAAGATAATGTAATTAATCCATCAACCTTGGATAAATAGTATTTGAGGTGGTCAGTCCTACAGCCTGGAGAAGAGTTCAGATCCATGGTCTGGAATGATATGAAGCTGAAGCTTGAAAATGGAGTATTAAATACTGTCGAAGGTGAGGTGGAAGATCTCGAAGACGTTGCAGGGAATGAGATTCACTAGTAGAAGGAAGAAGGCAAGAATTGAGGAGCATTGCTAGGCAGGTCCCTCTGGAATCCAACCCTTCTCAGTCTTAACTAGTAGTTAAGCGATGAGGTTGTGGAAGATGTCTTCTGTACCAAGATACCGTTTGACAGGTATGTTGAAAATGGTATGTGTATTGCAAACAGACCTCTAGAGCGATGACCATTTATAGCAGTCTTTTCATGGTCCACGTTTTGTCGGATTTTACCAAATAGATACGTACTTCTAAACAGACTTTATCTTCTTAAAGTTCACCAGCAGTTAATTTGTTATACTACTATGATGAAATTTTCGTTGACGTCTTATGTTGAAAGTGGAACGAGTGCTGAAAGTGTAATGACTTCTGTGGTTTGTCTCGTTGGAGTTCAAAATGTAAAAATTGAGCGCTTACCTCACAGCCTGCATCATTCGTAAACATGACACATGTGTAACAGTTAGGTATCTTTTCTTTCCGAAACGTTTCGCCTACACGGTAAGCCTCTTCAGTCGAATACAAAGGTGACTAAATATGGAGACAGTAGAAACAGTGAAGTAAAGATGATGTGATTAGTCCATCAGTCTTGAAGACAGTTTTGAGGTGTTCAACCCCTTGACCTGGAGAAGAGTTCAGCTCTATAGTCCCGAACTTCAAGATTGTTCAACACTGATTAATCATTGTAGAAATCTTTGATTTTTTTTTTTATATTAGGTAGTTTCTGCTTTCGCAAATTAACGTGATTCTCTTGCTTCCACAAATTTCCTGTATATTTATTTTTCCTGGATAAAAATAGACGAAAGACCAACAGTACAGCATCACACAAACGCAAGGAACAGACTTACCTGAGATGTGGAAATTGTCTCTTGCTAAGGTCTTCCCAGATATCTAACTCCTAACAAGCTTATTTCTAGGTTAACTGTCTTGGAATCTGAACGCTCGTGCCGATGATGGCTGGTTATCTGTAAATAATGATAAACTGAGAAATTTGCGACCTAAAGGCAAGATTATTAATTAATTCCTAATTTACCTCAGGATACAAACAATATTATCATTAAGGTGTTAAGGACTAGTGATATACGTATTTTTGGTAAAGACTCCACTTATAACTGAACTGTTCACGATCTAGATGAATGACTAAACCGATTCAAGAATAACCATCCTAGCTAGTATTCTCCTTGACACAGACCGGTAGTGAAAGGAATCGCTCTGGTATATTGCATAAAGGCTTCCGTTGGCTTCTGCAATTCCGGCAGTTCAGATTTCTGGATATTTGGATAGGCTATTGAGGAGGATCTCCAGGCTTTCACACACTTGCTAAATTCTGAGAGTTAGCCTCTTGGTGTTTGAAATGATGGTGAATGGTACTTCTCTCGTCCGGACGACCCACGGCTCAAAACAGTATCTAATCTCTATTAATTATATCGCTCCCAAAGACAACGATGATATAGTATTCTCCAATAATTATGATTTATTCAGTTATTATACAAGTTTTCCTGAATTCATAATGAATCTTTTATTTATCACCTGACGAAGTGATAGTTTTTAAATTTAAACTCACACCCTCTTAATCGAACCCTGTTTGAATTAAGAATGTTTATTAGAACTTCCGTGGGAGATTAGCTATGTAGGCAATTTACCTAGGTTTACTACAGGACGGACGGACTGTAAAAAAAAAAAAAAAGTTAATATAAAATTTTCCCTAGTCAATACTTCTATACATTTTGGCGCTACTGTTTGCAGTTTAGTGCCAGAAGTCACTGCAGCTATTATACCAATCCATGGAATTTGTTGAAGCCATACAGTCTGGACAAAATGATCATGGAATGGTTGTACATTCCGATTTTCTGCACTAGATTAAGATCTCTTCACTTCTGAGTAAGATTGACAAAATATAAGGCTGCTCATTAAATTAACCAGGAACTTTGAGCCAAGATGGCGATGCATTCGAAGAAGCAGACCTATCTGAAGTGGTGAGATGAAGACCCCTGGTGGAGTAGCTTCAACACTGGCCTGGCCCACTGATATAATCTTTACCTCTGCCCTCTTTTCAATTAATAATGTTCTTAAAAGGAGCTGCAAAGTCTATGGTAAGAGCACCATGCTGTCTTTCACTAACAAAATAGTGTCGGAAGTGAGGTACATGTCTTTGAAGGGTCCCCTTCAAGTGAGGATCACTGATGCTGGCTAGGGGGCTCTTAATTCAAGGAACTGGACTTCCCCATCCCTTCCGTGGAACGAACCTCTTTGCCTCTCATTCCCGGGCGCTGTATGACCTTTGTAGGTTTATCTCTTCCCTCTAAATATAATAATAGAATTTTGAAGTATTTATGAATTATTATTATGTGAACAATTACCTGCATGAAGTTTACAGGGTATTACCTGAATTATTACATGAAAGTAATTTGGGCGAGATAAGTGGGACTTAGTCACTGTAGGTCGCAGAACTGTAACTCCCTCAATGTCCACTCCATAACCACTCACAAAAAGCTAGACCTGAATTAAATTAATAATTACAATATTAAAACCAGCTACTCTGGTAGATTAAAACTGTGTGGACTGTATGTTTTATTGTACTATTAGTACAATGCATATAATACAATGGTGTTATTAGAAAAAAAATTCATATTACCACTTACCATTTAATTACTGGATCATAATTATTATTTTTTTGGAAACACACCCTAATGCTACCACAACAGCTAGAATTTACAATGGCCAACGCAAACTACATACATTATTGGTAAGCGTCACTTAGCAAAGGTGTGCTCCTGGGAAGAATAGGTGTCCTCTGTTTTTCCGTTCTTGTTGCCGAATTGTAAGGGTTTTCCACACTATTTATCCCAATTCTTCAGTGGGAACGTGTCAGTAATTTCTAAATTACGGATTGAGTTCGATATACACCAACTGAACTTCGATGACGCCTGATTACATTGCACAATTTTCCACGACAACCATTGCTCGCAAATTACAAATGGCGTCCTCCTGCGGCGTCACTCCCAGGCTCTTCTGCCTCCCCCCCGTCACTCGAAATTTCTCGAAGGGTCAAATCAGCATCACATTTTAATACGCAGTTATTATATAATTCAAATTTACACATGCTGAATTTATGAAAATTCAAAATTTTCCACAGTATTCATATACTTAATCCACATTTTTACCGTGTCAGAGTCTGTCAGTTTAGGTGTTTCGTAAAGAATAGTTCAGGATGGTTGTTGTTGTGCTCCTGAGTTTCCACACTGACCTTCCCATTTATGTTATTGATGACAATAACGCTGCTGAAGCATTCTATGATCTTCGTCGTCATGTACGAGTATTTGACACTAGGTGTCATCATCACAGCATTCTGTCATCCTCTGTACAAGATCGTTAATGTTAGGCACATTTACACAGATGCAACTAATGTGACATTTTATTGTGGCAACTTTTCGCTATCCAGAAGCTTCACAAAGCTCCTGGAGAGGGAAACGTTGCCACAATAAATATCACATTAGTTGCATCTGTGTCCATCTACCTAACATTTAGTCGGTAATTCTACCATTATTACTAAGATCACTAATGGTTACCTTTTCATTATTTTTGTCAAATATTTTATATTGTGCAGAGAAAGAGCAGGATATACACCAGCTTACATCTATATCAACCTGGAGAAAATGATGACAGGTTACAGGGCTAAAATTTGATTCTTAACTGTCTATGCGGAATCACATGGTAAATCTTGCAAGCAAAACAAAAATAAACCAAGAGCTTACTTCAGTCCCTCCCTGTGTTAGGGAATGAATTTTCTTTGACACTAATATCATAGATTGGGTGCATCTTAATAACTATCGTGTAGTCGGCAGGCCATAAACTTAACAAACTAACAACAATGAATAATGGAATATCAAAAACTCTTTTGCATTATAAAGCGCTATAGTATGTGAGAGTAGTCTACTTACTGCGTATGAGAGGAGAGTTGTGAGGGAGGAAGCATGAGGCATAACATGTGGTCACTGGTAATCATGGCAGCAACGCCCACGCTACACCACACTCACCACTATCACGGTACATATACACTTGCTCTCTGGTAAGAGCATTCGTCTCAAAATCGCATGGTCCTGGGTTCGATTCCAAGGCACGGCGGAATGTTTAGCGATGCTTCCATACACACAAGAGGCTTGGCAGACAGTACACCAGTGTTGCACACTTATCAGTAACTCATGTCATGCTTTCTCTGCTGTTATACCAGTATTGCTTACTGACGCCCAGCAACAGTACACCAGTATTGCTTACTGACGCCAGCAACAGTACACCAGTATTGCTTACTGACGCCCAGCAACAGTACACCAGTATTGCTTACTGACGCCAGCAACAGTACACCAGTATTGCTTACTGACGCCAGCAACAGTACACCAGTATTGCTTACTGACGCCCAGCAACAGTACACCAGTATTGCTTACTGACGCCAGCAACAGTACACCAGTATTGCTTACTGACGCCCAGCAACAGTACACCAGTATTGCTTACTGACGCCCAGCAACAGTACACCAGTATTGCTTACTGACGCCAGCAACAGTACACCAGTATTGCTTACTGACGCCCAGCAACAGTACACCAGTATTGCTTACTGACGCCCAGCAACAGTACACCAGTATTGCTTACTGACGCCCAGCAACAGTACACCAGTATTGCTTACTGACGCCACCAACAGTACACCAGTATTGCTTACTGACGCCAGCAACAGTACACCAGTATTGCTTACTGACGCCCAGCAACAGTACACCAGTATTGCTTACTGACTCCCAGCAACAGTACACCAGTATTGCTTACTGACGCCCAGCAACAGTACACCAGTATTGCTTACTGACGCCAGCAACAGTACACCAGTATTGCTTACTGACGCCAGCAACAGTACACCAGTATTGCTTACTGACGCCCAGCAACAGTACACCAGTATTGCTTACTGACGCCCAGCAACAGTACACCAGTATTGCTTACTGACGCCAGCAACAGTACACCAGTATTGCTTACTGACGCCAGCAACAGTACACCAGTATTGCTTACTGACGCCCAGCAACAGTACACCAGTATTGCTTACTGACGCCCAGCAACAGTACACCAGTATTGCTTACTGACGCCAGCAACAGTACACCAGTATTGCTTACTGACGCCCAGCAACAGTACACCAGTATTGCTTACTGACGCCCAGCAACAGTACACCAGTATTGCTTACTGACGCCCAGCAACAGTACACCAGTATTGCTTACTGACGCCACCAACAGTACACCAGTATTGCTTACTGACGCCCAGCAACAGTACACCAGTATTGCTTACTGACGCCACCAACAGTACACCAGTATTGCTTACTGACGCCACCAACAGTACACCAGTATTGCTTACTGACGCCACCAACAGTACACCAGTATTGCTTACTGACGCCACCAACAGTACACCAGTATTGCTTACTGACGCCACCAACAGTACACCAGTATTGCTTACTGACGCCACCAACAGTACACCAGTATTGCTTACTGACGCCCAGCAACAGTACACCAGTATTGCTTACTGACGCCCAGCAACAGTACACCAGTATTGCTTACTGACGCCCAGCAACAGTACACCAGTATTGCTTACTGACGCCACCAACAGTACACCAGTATTGCTTACTGACGCCCAGCAACAGTACACCAGTATTGCTTACTGACGCCCAGCAACAGTACACCAGTATTGCTTACTGACGCCCAGCAACAGTACACCAGTATTGCTTACTGACGCCACCAACAGTACACCAGTATTGCTTACTGACGCCACCAACAGTACACCAGTATTGCTTACTGACGCCACCAACAGTACACCAGTATTGCTTACTGACGCCACCAACAGTACACCAGTATTGCTTACTAACGCCACCAACAGTACACCAGTATTGCTTACTGACGCCACCAACAGTACACCAGTATTGCTTACTGACGCCACCAACAGTACACCAGTATTGCTTACTGACGCCACCAACAGTACACCAGTATTGCTTACTGACGCCACCAACAGTACACCAGTATTGCTTACTGACGCCACCAACAGTACACCAGTATTGCTTACTGACGCCACCAACAGTACACCAGTATTGCTTACTGACGCCAGCAACAGTACACCAGTATTGCTTACTGACGCCAGCAACAGTACACCAGTATTGCTTACTGACGCCCAGCAACAGTACACCAGCATTGCTTACTGACGCCAGCAACAGTACACCAGTATTGCTTACTGACGCCAGCAACAGTACACCAGTATTGCTTACTGACGCCAGCAACAGTACACCAGTATTGCTTACTGACGCCAGCAACAGTACACCAGTATTGC
>WNWK01056047.1:0-11111 GCA_009830355.1 Cherax destructor
TGGAACAAGTGAAGACAGCTTGCAGTGGTGGAAGAGAATGAAGGGAGATTACCCTGATTTGTCGAAGAATGCTTGCCAATATCTGTGTTGCCCACCAAGCAGTGTCCCTAGTGAGCAGTTGTTCAGTGTTGTTGGTCTCATTTATGACAACAAACGAAAACGACTTCTGGCAGAAAATGCAGATAAACTGTTATTCTTGAAGAAAAACCTTCCAATCATAAACTTAAGTATTAAGCAAATGTCAATTGATTATGTAATAAAAGTATTATGTATTAAAGGTATTATGTAATGAAAATATTTGCCATGTGGTAAAAAAACAAAAATCAGGTGTTTTATGACTGTCCTGCAAAATCCGCATCCGCCCGGATGTCAAGATGTGACATCCGTAATCTGCATCCGCATTTTACTGTAAGCAGATATCCGCATCCGTATTTTACTGTAAGCAGATATCCGCATCCGCATCCGTATTTTACTGTAAGCAGATATCCGCATCCGCATCCGCAAAATAAGTAAGACATCCGTATACACATCCGCATACCGGATATCTAAATTTTTCACATCTGATACATCCCTAGTATATATACGTCTTATGAGCCAATGCTTCCAACGTATTAATACGCATAAATTCTAGCAGCCTCAAATCAAACAGGAGAAAGCTGGTAGGCCAACATGTGAGAATGAATTTTCATGGTCAGTGTGCACCATATAAAAAAATTGGGCAGCCAGTGGTGCATTGTGGGAATGCACCACTGGCGGTAAGAATTATCTGACTCCTTGGTGCATCTGGAACTCTTCTCTTCCCCAGTGATAGCTCTAACACAGATGGAAGTGTCTCTGAAGATGAATTTCATGGTTTTGAGGAGTTTGTGACCAAAAGCAATGCCCAGGATACCAGAAGGAAGGAAGAAAGAAAGAAAGGAAGAAAGAGATGAGAGGAAGGAAGGAACAAAAGAAGTAAGAAAGGAAGGAAGAAAGAAAGGAAGGAATGAAGGAAGAAAGGAAGGCAGGAAGGAAGAGATGAGAGGAAGGAATGAAGGAAGAAAGGAAGGCAGGAAGGAAGAGATGAGAGGAAGGAAAGAAGAAGGAAGGAAGGAATTAAGAAAGGAAGAAAGAGAGAAAGGAAAGAAGGAAGGAAGAGATGAGAGGCAGAAAGGAACAAAAGAAGTAAGAAAGGAAGGAAGAAAGAAAAGAAGGAATGAGGGAAGAAAGGAATGCAGGAAGGAAGAGATGAGAGGAAGGAAGGAGGGAAATAAGTAAGAAAGGAAGGAAGGAAGAAAGAAAAGAAGGAAGAAAGGAAGGAAGAAAGAAAAGAAGGAAGAAAGGAAGGAAGAAAGGAAGGAAGAAAGAAAGGAATGAAGGAAGAAAGGAAGCTAGGAAGGTAGGTAGGAAGGAAAGGAATGAGGTTGTGAGGAAGAAGACATGGGACCCCTTTTGTGTTGACAGGCAGTGAGGGTGGTGAGTAATGGTATAATATGTCATTTTGACAGCTGCCTTACCCTGACTCAGCAAATTTAGATGTCCACACACACACACACACATACACAGCTTGGAGCTTTGAAGTGCTAATTGCAGTTGATAGAAAGTGTCCAGTCATTACAAAAGTGTATACAGTGGTCCCTCGGTTTTTGTGAATCTCCAAACTCGAACATTTATGTAAGTGTATTTTCGTAAGTGCTGTTGCAAGTGTATTTTTGGGGGTCTGAAATAGACTAACCTACGTGACATTATTTCTTAAGGAAGTAAATTCGTTCGGTAATGGCACTTGAGCAGCATTCTAGAACGAATTTTCGGTGAAAACCAAGGGACCACTGTATATATTATAGAACAATAGTAATAAATTTTTTTTATTATTGTTGGTTTGTGTAAAGAAGTTTTGTAAACAATATAATGATACAGTAGGCCCTCATTTAGCACGGTAGTTACGTTCCTGAAAACGTCGTGTTAGCTAAAATCGTGTTAGATAATTAAAAGAACTTATGGGAAAAATAGGGTTACGTTCCTGAGAGTCCCCAAAAGCCAAACAAGTTTTTAGACCAACAGATCTTACAAATATAAGAGAGAATATGTAATTGTAGTTCATTATCGTGATGTATTATGTTGTTTTTACTGCTTAAGACTACAAATGTAACAGAAATAATAGTATTTACCTTAAATTGTGGGTGCTAATGTTTGTGGATGATTGTGAAGAGAGTGGAAGTTATGCTGTGGCCCTACTGGGCTGAGGTGGATAGTAGAGATTCTGGAACTGAAGTCGATGGTTGTACTGAGTGTCTCTAACTTTAATAAAGTCATTCAGTAAGTCAGTCAAGTCATTCAGTAAGTCAGTCAAGTCATTCAGTAAGTCAGCCCATTCAGTAAGTCAGTCAAGTCATTCAGTAAGTCAGTCAGTCAAGTCATTCAGTAAGTCAGTCAGTCAAGTCATTCAGTAAGTCAGTCAGTCAAGTCATTCAGTAAGTCAGTCAGTCAAGTCATTCAGTAAGTCAGTCAGTCAAGTCATTCAGTAAGTCAGTCAGTCAAGTCATTCAGTAAGTCAGTCAGTCAAGTCATTCAGTAAGTCAGTCAGTCAAGTCATTCAGTAAGTCAGTCAAGTCATTCAGTAAGTCAGTCAGTCAAGTCATTCAGTAAGTCAGTCAAGACATTCAGTAAGTCAGTCAAGACATTCAGTAAGTCAGTCAAGTCATTCAGTAAGTCAGTCAGTCAAGTCATTCAGTAAGTCAGTCAGTCAAGTCATTCAGTAAGTCAGTCAAGTCATTCAGTAAGTCAGTCAGTCAAGTCATTCAGTAAGTCAGTCAGTCAAGTCATTCAGTCAGTCAAGTCATTCAGTAAGTCAGTCAGTCAAGTCATTCAGTAAGTCAGTCAGTCAAGTCATTCAGTAAGTCAGTCAGTCAAGTCATTCAGTAAGTCAGTCAGTCAAGTCATTCAGTAAGTCAGTCAGTCAAGTCATTCAGTAAGTCAGTCAGTCAAGTCATTCAGTAAGTCAGTCAGTCAAGTCATTCAGTAAGTCAGTCAGTCAAGTCATTCAGTAAGTCAGTCAGTCAAGTCATTCAGTAAGTCAGTCAGTCAAGTCATTCAGTAAGTCAGTCAGTCAAGTCATTCAGTAAGTCAGTCAGTCAAGTCATTCAGTAAGTCAGTCAGTCAAGTCATTCCAGTAAGTCAGTCAGTCAAGTCATTCAGTAAGTCAGTCAGTCAAGTCATTCAGTAAGTCAGTCAGTCAAGTCATTCAGTAAGTCAGTCAGTCAAGTCATTCCAGTAAGTCAGTCAAGTCATTCAGTAAGTCAGTCAGACAAGTCATTCAGTAAGTCAGTCAAGTCATTCAGTAAGTCAGTCAGTCAAGTCATTCAGTAAGTCAGTCAGTCAAGTCATTCAGTAAGTCAGTCAAGTCATTCAGTAAGTCAGTCAAGTCATTCAGTAAGTCAGTCAAGTCATTCAGTAAGTCAGTCAGACAAGTCATTCAGTAAGTCAGTCAAGTCATTCAGTAAGTCAGTCAGTCAAGTCATTCAGTAAGTCAGTCAAGTCATTCAGTAAGTCAGTCAGTCAAGTCATTCAGTAAGTCAGTCAGTCAAGTCATTCAGTAAGTCAGTCAGTCAAGTCATTCAGTAAGTCAGTCAGTCAAGTCATTCAGTAAGTCAGTCAGTCAGTCAAGTCATTCAGTAAGTCAGTCAGTCAAGTCATTCAGTAAGTCAGTCAGTCAGTCAAGTCATTCAGTAAGTCAGACAAGTCATTCAGTAAGTCAGTCAGACAAGTCATTCAGTAAGTCAGTCAGACAAGTCATTCAGTAAGTCAGTCAAGTCATTCAGTAAGTCAGTCAAGTCATTCAGTAAGTCAGTCAGTCAAGTCATTCAGTAAGTTAGTCACACAAACTTATGTTTACATCTTTTTGTGTGTACAAAGTAACACTTCATTACAGCCACAGGTTATGTCTTGTCTAATATCTTTTTCTTCGTTAGTTCTAAGACTTAATAAATGCTTAAACATTTTCTTGCCACTTTGAGCAACACTTGTATGCCTACTGGGTGACATAATTGCTTGGCAGATACAAGATATAGTAATTTAAAGATCAAAACACAATTCACTCTTATTCTTGACAAACACAGCTGGCTTGACGCATATGGAATACGTACGAATGCTGGGTTGGTAGGGTGTTGTTGGGGAGGGTAGCATGGGAAGGCGGGTGGTCTCCCCAGCTGTTCCACAACATTAGCACAGGCCGCTTGAGGGAATGGTTGCTTTTCTTCCTGCAAACTATAAGTTTATTCAGGTATACACAGATACAGTTACAAGATTATCATACATAGCAGCATATGTGTAGAGAACCTAGGATAACCCAAACTTTGGGTTATCCTAGGTTCTCTAGGATAACACTGGGTTATCCTAGGTTCTCTAGGATAACACTTTGGGTTATCCTAGGTTCTCTAGGATAACACTTTGGGTTATCCTAGGTTCTCTAGGATAACACTTTGGGTTATCCTAGGTTCTCTAGGATAACACTTTGGGTTATCCTAGGTTCTCTAGGATAACACTTTGGGTTATCCTAGGTTCTCTAGGATAACACTTTGGGTTATCCTAGGTTCTCTAGGATAACACTTTGGGTTATCCTAGGTTCTCTAGGATAACACTTTGGGTTATCCTAGGTTCTCTAGGATAACACTTTGGGTTATCCTAGGTTCTCTACACATATGCTGCTATGTATGATAATCAATGTAACTATCTCTGTATACCTGAATAAACTTAGTTTGTGCGAAGGAAAAACAAATTCCCTTTTCCTCAAAGCATGAGGATTCTTACAGCGGTAAATAACCATGGGCTTACACTTGAAATCACCTGATGCATTACCCAAAAGGAGCAAGGTGAAGCGATCCTTTGCTGTCTTGAAGCCTGGTGCACTTTTCTCTTGCTGACTGATATAAGTTCATGTTGGCATTTTCTTCCAGAAAACACTTGTCTCGTCAGCATTAAACACTTGTTGTGGCTCATAGCCACCCTTAGTAGGACCCCCACTGACTCAATGGTTTAACCTACTGCAGGCGACCGCGGGCTCAAAAATTTTCCCCTCCAGCGAATCGCGTAATATAAGGTTTACGTCGTGTTAGATAAAAATGTGCCGCAATTCTTCAATCGCGTAATACCCAAAACGCGCAACATAAAGTCGTGCTAAATGAGGGTCTACTGTACTAATGTTTGTGCGATTATTGTGTTTCATACGAGTGTATATACAGTGGAACCCCGGTTAACGAACACCCCGGAAATCGTGTAATTATGTAAGTATAATATTGTAAGTGCTTGTGGAAGTGTATTTTTGGGGGTCTGAAATAGACTAACCTAAATCACATTTTTTCTTAAGGAAGTAAATTCGTTCGGTAATGGCACTTGAGCAGGCTTCTGCAATGAATTTTTTTCGTTAACCGGGGTTCCACTGTATACATTGCACCATACTTTGGTCTCACAGGCCACATAAGTTATGTGAAAAAATAAAATAGTGAAAAAAGCAAGAAAGCTTTGAAAGGAAGTAAACCAAAGTTTACTGGGTGAGCGACATTTGCCGCTGTTGCCATACGCGACTCATTTTTTGCCAACTTTACGCCTCTATATCTCGGTAAGTACTGATAGCAAATTTTTTTTTTTTTTTTTTTTGGGGGGGCTTAAAAGAATCAGAAAAATAATCTTAACATTTTGATAAGAAAAAATAATTTTTTTTTTTGAATATTTTGCAACACCAGGAGACACTTCAGGATTTGGGGTTGCAACAGTCAAAGGGTTAAATGGTTGTGTGAATTTTGGTGTTGAACACAGGCATTCCTTGGATCGTCAGATCTGCCTACGTACTGGTGTTCTGAAATACAGTGGTCCCTCCGTTTTCGTGCTTAATCCGTTCCTGAGGGATGCACTAAAACTGAAACACAAGAAAACTGAAGCCATTTTCCCCATAAGAAATAATGTAAATTCAATTAATCCGTTTCAGACACCCAGGAGTATTAACAAAAAATATTTTTTTAGAGATTAAATATAGATTTACATACAGAAAAGAATGACAAATAAATATAAAGGACTAATAACATGTATAAATGAACATTTAACATCACACTTACCTTTATTAGCGACTCTTGTTTGTGTATGGAAGATGGAGAGGAGAGAGGGAGGAGAGTTTATTGTTGGGAGGCAGGACAAAATGCTTCATTGACACTAATATCAGCTCTACAGCTTATTTATCTATCACAACTCATCTAATATGACATAATAAACAATATAAATAACATAAAAACCTGATATACACTCTAGAATAAATAAAATATGTGTGTCATTACGAATGTGGTGGCGGGCATACTCGGTCCAGCTATGAAAACATCTTCCCATTCTTTCCTCCTTCAGACGCATTAGTATAAGAGAAAACGGAGTTTGTAATGCTAACTGCATTAGATCACTTCTTTCCAGTCTTCATTCCTGTCCAGGCTGGTAACAACAACAACAACAATAACTGGTTTGTTGACAAAACTCCCAAACATTGTACACTCTCATTCTCTCTCGTTTATTCCTTTAATCTTGTTTACTCACTTCTTACTCTACATTAAGACTGCCTCTTACCACCACTGCCTCTAACACTGCCTCAACCAACAAACAAGTACCACTGCCTCTCACCACCACTGCCTCTCACCACCACTGCCTCAACCACCACTGCCTCTCACCACCACTGCCTCTCATCACCACTGCTTCAACCACCACTGCCTCTCACCACCACTGCCTCTCACCACCACTGCCTCTCACCACCACTGCCTCAACCACCACTGCCTCAACCACCACTAGTTTCCAGTCAGCTTCACGGAGTGAACAGAATTCTATCCTGTCCAGGCTGGAAACAGCAACAACAACTGGTTTGTTTGGTGTATGAGAGGCAGGAGAGTTTGGAGGCAGGACAAGATAGCTCTTCAATACGACACTAATATAAACTATATGGCTTATTTATCTATCACAATTCATCTAATATGACATAATAAACAATATTAATAACATAGAAACATGATATATACTCTAGAATGAATAAAATGTCATTATGTATGAGAGAACTGGCAGTAGTATTGTTTTTGTTGGGTATATGGGCCATTGCTGGTGGAGGTCGGCAGCAGCAGCAGGCCGCCACCAGCTCTATTCACACAATGTATATATAATTTATAAATAAGAAATATTTACACTTAAATTTATAAATAAGGAATATTCACACTTCTATAAATAAGAAAGATTTACAATTACCTTAACCCATAAACTGTCCACACGTAGATCTACGTTCACTCGCGCACTGCTCCGAATATTTTGAAAAAAAAAAAAATCTTTTTTTTTTTTTAAAATGAAGAGCGCATTTTTATAAACAGGATAGGCTAAAAAAATGTTTAGGGCCAGTACTTACCGAGATATAAGCCCGACAAGTTGGTGCTGGATGCTCACCTGACGGCAACAACAAGTCCTGCCGCTTGCAGAAGTAATGCCGATATACTTTTTTTTCTAGTTTTTATTTTATTTTATAAAATTTTTATGTTCTGGTAATTACAATTTATAATAGTTCTTGTGATTTCATAGCCAATCTTTGTTCTAACACTAATATTAGGTACTGAAATAGTACTCAAATAGTCACAATGACACCAACAGGTGAACAATTTCACCTGCCTTTGTCATTTACTATTGTCTATAAATATATACAAAGTATTTATAGGTCCCAGCAATGTTTTAGACATCCTGGAGTATATATGAAACTCCTTGAAGAATGGTATTATGACAATTGTCAGATAACTACTGATAAGACAGTGACATTGATGAATGAATGTGTGCAAGGAACCCTTGCTTTGTTTTCACTGTCTGTATCTGTCTATCTATCTATCTGTCTATCTATCTATCTGTCTATCTATCTATCTGTCTGTCTATCTGTCTATCTATCTGTTTGTCTATCTATCTGTCTATCTATGTTTCTATCTATCTGTCTAGCTCGGCTTATCTGTCTTTGTTTGCCTGCCTATGTGTGCCTGGAGTATAATATGAAACTCCTTGACTAATGGTGTTATGACAAGTGTCAGATAACACTGACAGCCCAATGACATTGATGAATGAATGTGCGCAGGGAACCCTCGCTTTGTTTTCACTGTATCTGTCTATCTATCTGTCCATCTGTCTGTCTGTCTGTGTCTCTGTCTAGCTCTGCTTATCTGTCTTTCTGTCTGCCTGTGTGTGCCTGGAGTATATGAAACTCCTTGAAGAATGGTGTTATGACAAGTGTCAGATAACACTGACAGCCCAATGACATTGATGAATGGGAGCAGGGAACCCTCTCCTTGTTTCCACTGTCTATCTGTCTGTCTGTCTAGCTCTGCTTATCTGTCTTTCCATCTGCCTGTGTGTGTATCTTTCCATCTGCCTGTGTGTGTGTGTGTCTTTCCGTCTGCTTGTCTCAGTCTGAGTGCGGCTCGTAAGCCAACAGGTATTATACGCGATGCAGAAGTGACAATGTGACAATGCGTATTACTTGCCAGTCATGCGTATTATGTCTTATATATACAAGCATTGTATAGGACTTTGCCTGGAATTTTTGGGTTATCCTAGGTAATTTACACTATGTATAATAACTGTACTTATGTGTACATGTGAGAGAGATATTACAGATATATATAGATAGACAGATATAGACAGATACAGAGATATAGGACCGATAGATATAGACAGATATAGACAGAGATATAGACAGATATAGACAGATATAGACACAGAGACAGCCAGAGACAGCCAGAGACAGCCAAAGCCAGCCTGCCGAATATATAAGAACATAAAAAAGAAGGAACACTGCTATAGGCCTACTGGCCCATGCAAGGCAGGTCCATGTCACCCCCCAGCTTAGACCAATGACCCACCTAGTCAGGTCACATCCTCTGAAGGAAGGAGCACAGCATCAGACCTAGTAGCACAAGCTAGTCAGGTCCAACTCACACCCACCCACAGCCACTCATGTATTTATCGAACCTATTTTTACTTTCCTCTTATAAGGGGAGTGTTAATGCGACATGACATCAGTGAATCCATGGTGTTTGCCACATTATTTGCTCCAGCTGGCACTCAATTGAACTAGTGCTCCCACAAGGTACTAAGTGGTCCCAGATTTTTTTAATACTGCGCACACTGAGGGCGCAGACCCATTCTCTCATGTCTAGGCGACTCAGGCCAATTGCACTAAATTTGAAGGAATGAAATATAAAACGTTGATCTACGTTCGGAGCAGTACGCGTACAAACGTATATCTACATTTGGACAGTTTAAGGGTTAAAGGAGATGTTGGCAGACAGCAGCTCTAGTCTGTCCCTATATTCCTCAAACAAACAATGGAGGAGTTAGGTTTCGTGTCGTCATTTTTCTATCGATTAATGGCTTAACTTACTTGCTACACTGTTAATGCTACACTTCAACTTTGATACTTTGCTACGATTTCTTTCTTTAATTCTATGGTGTTCCTCACTTTCTTTACCAAAGGACTGACACTAGGAGTTTTCTTTGGGCCCATGGTGGCTTATTTAGCAGTCACACAATAATCATGGGCCAAAAACAATGGATTGTTAATAAATGTTTAGTATGAACTCGCAGGATAATGTTCACTCAACCAGAAACAATGCTACACTGCCTGAGAATGTGCGTGGGAGGCGGGCTTGCGGGCTTTGTATGTGCGCTGGGCACTGGACAGGTTCTGTACCATGAACGAAACGGAGGGAATCACACGAAAACAGAGGTAAATTTTCCCTGAAAAACTGCACGAAAACTGAAACACACGAAAACAGAGATACACGAAACGGAGGGATGACTGTACGTGTTTGGAGGTCTCTGGATGTTTCACCCACGTATAATTCTGCAGTCATTACAAGAGATTATGTATACCCTGCAAAGGATTGAAGCTTGTCTTGTCTATTACTGGTAATGTCCTTGATGGTGGTGGATGTGGAGGTAGATACAGTGGTACCTCGAGTTACGATGGTCCCCAAAATCGCCCTTTTATGTAAGTTTATTTTTTAAATGCTTTTGTAAGTATATTTTGGGGTGTAAAAGGACTAGTCTATTTTACATTATTCCTTATGGGGATAAATTCGTTTGGTAATGGCACTTGAACAGCATTCTCGAACGAAAAATATCGTAACTCGAGTACCACTGTACTTGGAATGAGGTACCTTTGATATACCTTTGAAAAGTTTCGAGAGTATCTACTCTCTGAGCCCGGCAATGGAGTTGGTGGGGAGGACTATGTATCTCTTCTCAGCAGTGTCTTCTCTGGGTGTGTTAAAGATGTTTAATGCCCGTCGTCTGTAGTCTCTAATAAAGTGACGAGGATAGTGAAGTTTAGAAAATACTTGTTCAATTAAAGAGCATTCTTCCTCAAGGAACTCACTGCTGCAGATTCTGAGTGTGAGCAGGAAAAAGCCTATAATTACACCACATTTAGTTTTGATGTTGTGGTGAGAGTAGAAGTGGAGAAGATTGTGTTGGTTGGTAGGTTTTGATAGACTTTGCAGAGAAGAACATCAAGGAAAGGAAGAGTGTTTCGACTTCTTCTTCTAGTGTGAACTGGATTGAGGGTTCTACCTGGTTGAGCTTGTGTTGGAGAGCTTGAACGTTGATGCGTCTGGGAGTTATGATGAGAATGTCATCAACATAACGGAGCCAGGTGACAGAAAAGGGAATAATAGTGGAAAATCACTCGGCTTCCAGATGTTCCATGTATAGGTTCGCCAGGACGGCACTAAGTGGCGAACCCATGGGTAGTCCAAAAGTCTGCTGAAAGAGGTGATTTTGAAGGGAAACATGTAACCAACACATTGTTCAACAAGGTCGATGAAATCGCTGGCTGGAATAGGAAGATCAAGTGAATCATCCATTTTTCTGCACAAGAGATCGATGGCTTGTGTAGTAGGTACTTTGGTGAATAGGGATGTTACGTCAAGACCAAAATTCACACAACCATTTAATCAACTACAGAAATGCAAGACTTATCACCAGAGAAGAAAACACTCAATACTGCAGAATCCTGGAATCATCACTTATCTGTATATTCAACACATTTACTGAAAACTATCTTCAAGAAATCTTAGTGGCATCCC
>WNWK01056048.1:0-11111 GCA_009830355.1 Cherax destructor
GGGCAAGGAGGAATAACATCTTGTAGGAGTGTGGAAGAGCCAGTTGTGAGTGGGGGAAGTTTGTGAGGCAGTGGGTAGAATAAAAGGGGTAAGGCAGCTGGGATTGATGGGATAAAGATAGAAATTTAAAAGCAGGTGGGGATATAGTTTTGGAGAGTTAGTGCTATTATTTAATAAATGTATGGAAGAGGGTAAGGACACTAGGGATTGGCAGAGAGCGTGTATTGTTCCTTTGTATAAAGGCAAAGGGGACAAAAGATAGTGCAAAAATTATGAGGGAATAAGTCTGTTGAGTGTACCTGGTAAAGTGTATGGTAGAGTTATTATTGAAAGAATTAAGAGTAAGACAGAAAGCAGGATAGCAGATGAACAAGGGGGCTTTAGGAAAGGTAGGGGTGTGTAGACCAAGTGTTTACAGTGAAACATATAGGTGAACAGTATTTGGATAAGGGTAAAGAGGTTTTTGTGGCATTTATGGATTTGGAAAAGGCGATGATAGGGTGGATAGGGGGCAATGTGGCAGATGTTGCAGATGTATGGAATAGGAGGTAGGTTACTGAAAGCAGTGAAGAGTTTTTATGAGGATAGTGAGGCTCAAGTTAGAGTGTGTAGGAGGGAAGGGACTATTTCCCAGTAAAAGTGGGCCTTAGACAAGGATGTGTGATGTCACCGTGGTTGTTCAATATATTTATAGATGGGGTTGAAGAGAAGTGAATGCGAGGGTCTTGGCAAGAGGTGTGGGGTTAAAAGATAAAGAATTAAATACAAAGTGGGAGTTGTCACAGTTGCTTTTTGCTGATGACACTGTGCTTTTGGGAGATTTTTGAAGAGAAGTTGCAGAGGTTGGTGGATGAATTTGGTAGGGTGTGTAAAAGAAGAAAATTGAAAGTGAATATAGGAAAGAGTAAGGTGATGAGGATAACAAAAGATTAGGTGACGAAAGATTGGATATCAGATTGGAGGGAGAGAGTATGGAGGAGGTGAATGTATTCAGATATTTGGGAGTGGACATGTCAGCAGATGGGTCTATGAAGGATGAGGTGAATCATAGAATTGATGAGGGAAAAAGGGTGAGTGGAGTACTCGGAGTCTTAGAGACAAAGAACTTTGTCCATGGAAGTAAAGAAGGAATGTATGAGAGTATAGTTATACCAACACTCTTATATGGGTGTGAAGCATGGGTGATGAATGTTGCAACGAGGAGAAGGCTGGAGGCAGTGGAGATGTCATGTCTGAGGTCAATGTGTGGTGTGAATATAATGCAGAGAATCTGAGTTTGGAAATTAGGAGGATGCGGGATTACTAAAACTATTATCCAGAGAGCTGAGGAGGTGTTGTTGAGGTGGTTCGGACAAGTAGAGAGAATGGAACGAGATAGAATAACCGAGGTGTATAAATCTGTAGTGGAGGGAAGGGGGGTAGGGGCGGCCTAGGAAGGGTTGGGGAGGGAGGTAAGGGAAGTTTTGTGTGCGAGGGTTGGACTTCCAGCAAGCATGTGTGAGCGTATTTGATAGGAGTGAATGGAGACAAATGGTTTTAATACTTGACGTGCTGTTGGAGTGTGAGCAAAGTAACTTTTAAATGAAGGATTCAGGGAAACCGGCAGGCCGGACTTGAGTCCTGGAGATGGGAAGTACAGTGTCTGCACTCTGAAGGAGGGGTGTTAATGTTGCAGTTTTATAACTGTAGTGTAAAGCACCTTTCTGGCAAGACAGTGATGGAGTGAATGATGATGAAAGTTTTTCTTTTTCGGGCCACCTTTCCTTGGTGGGAATCGGCCGATGTGTTAATAAAAAAAAAAAAAAGAATGCCTGCACTTTAACCCTTTGTGGGTCGGTGCCGTACTAGTACGTTTTACGAGCAGGGGTTGGTGCCGTACTAGTACGCCCAAATTCTAGCGGCCTCAATTTAAGCAGAAAACGTCTGGTAGGCATACATATGAAAGAATGGGTCTGTGTGGTCAGTGTGCGCAGTATAAAAAAAATCCTGCAGTACACACTGC
Organism: Cherax destructor; assembly: GCA_009830355.1. Taxonomy (NCBI): domain Eukaryota; kingdom Metazoa; phylum Arthropoda; class Malacostraca; order Decapoda; family Parastacidae; genus Cherax; species Cherax destructor. Next base: position 2,003 of record WNWK01056048.1, read on the forward strand.
ATAATGAGATAAAAAAAACTCTGACCGTTTTTTTCGATTAAAACAGCGACTTTGCAGTCGATTTTCGTATGGTATATATTGATGTATTCTCGTTTTCTTGGTCTCATTTGATAGAATAGAAGATATGTTACAGAAATGGAGATGATTTTGATTGGTATGACAATGACAAGTACCTTGAAATTGAGCTCAAAGTAGCGAAAATGTTCGATTTTTGACGATGTTCAAGAGTAAACAAATCACACCATGCCTCCAATACACATCAACTGGTGAGTCTTATATTCATGCACAAGTGCTCTGATATTATTTGTACCATTTTTACAATGATGCAGTTGTATACATAACAGTAAATCTTCTTTTTTTTGTGAGAATAAAAATTCAAAATGAAAAGCAAAAGTAATGGAACAGGGGCCTGGAGACGTGACTAATGAACAGAGAACATGTTATTTTAGTGCCAGGAATGTCTACCTTGTTTATTCTGGACCCTATTTTGAAATTAGCATCGTTTAAAATTTGTGTGAAATTGGAAAATTGCCATTTTCTGACCACTATTTTGGGTAGATGAAATTGGTAAATAGGCAGTTTCTTGTACTCATTCGATAGAAAAATGGAGTTCTATCGAAATAGCTATAGTTTTAGGAGACTGAAACATTGGAATTTGTCGATAATAGGGCTCAAAGTGGGCAAAATCGCCGATGCGTAAGTGTCATGGCTTACCGCTAACTCGCGAAAGCATAATTTCGTTAGTTTTCGATCAAATTTCATAATTTTGGTGGCGTTATGATCGGAAAAGATTCTCTATCATTTCATAAGAAAAATTAATTTTTTTTTTTCCAAAAATTTTCGACCCCAGGAACACTTTCCTGAGAAGGCCTGTCGACTCCCAAAGGGTTAAAGGAGGGGTTTGGGATATTGGCAGTTTGGAGGGACTTCTAAACTGTCGAATCTGAACTCCTCTGCAAAGACAGTGATTATGTATCAGTGAGGTGAAAGTGTTTAATGATGATGAAAGTATTTTCTTTTGGGGATTTTCGTTTTTTTGGGTCACCCTGCCTCGGTGGGAGACGGCCGACTTGTTGAAAAATAAAGTTACCATTTTCAGACTAAAACCATACAATGGATAATTGTGCCACGTGACGTATAATTGGCCACCAACCTAAAAGTGCCCTTATTTGAATTGCTTCCAAAATATGTACTGCTTATAAAAACATGCCTGTTTGGAATCTATTTACAAATATGAAAGTTTTGATACATAATATGTATTTTGGAAACTTCCCAGATAATGGGCACTTTTAGGTTGGTGGCACAATTACCCTATTGTATGGAATATTCCCAGGGTTCACCTGGAGTTTGCAAGATTACTGGCATCATTGGTTCAGAATAATAACCAAAAAGTTCTCAATAAAAATGCACCTGGATTTCTAACCATCCTTATTCCATCGCTCTTTCAGAAGTTTGCATTAGACATACTAAACACTTAGTCGTCTCATAAATAGGCACCATCCTCTGCTTTACAGGGTTTGTCAGGTTTTAATAATCATCGATAATGCGTTTATTTTCAGCTTCTCTTTTCATGCACCATTATGTTTACAGTACTTTATTTACTTTTCTTTCTGAGGGTGCCATCTTTAACATGCATACTGTCTAATATTTTGTTAGAATTTTTTATATCTTTAATTAACAGTATTGTATTATATTCTTTTAATATCTTGTCCAATAATTGTCTTTTGTGTCCTACACTTGCCCTTTTATTCTGGTGCATGTTCTTTTCCACTCAGTACTGAAAAAACTCAAAAGTTTAGTGCTTTTCATGAATATTAATTTTTTTTACCTTAGTGGCAATCTCCTTCCAAGGCAGGGTGATCTGAAGAAGGAAACACATTTCACTATTACTTATTTGATCACTAATCTACTAGATGTGTGATGACATCACAATTAAAATTACCATCCAATTGCAACACCCCCATCCCCCTTTCAGAGAGCAGGCACTGTACTTCCTACCTCCAGGATCCAAGTCCAGCTAACTGGTTTCCTTGAATCTCCTCATAAATGCTACCTTGTTCATGCTCCAACAGCATGTCCATTAAAAACTTGTTTCCATTTACTCCTATCTAACACACACACACACCATGTCTGTTGAGTGCTCAAGCATTATTTACCCCCTTCCTCCATCTATTCCTGTGACAAACCCTACCCTTCCTGCCTTTCACTCCAGATTTATAGAGAATCTTTGTTATCCTATCTCTCTCCATTCTCTCTACATGCTCAAACCACCATAACAACCCCTTCTCAGCCCTCTGAATTATACCCTTCATAACCCACATCTCATTTAATTTGTACACTTCAGATTCTCTGCATACTGTTCACATTATACATTGCTCTAAAACATTACATCTCCACTCTTATTATACTCCTTGCTGCAGCATTCGGAACCCATGCCTCACACCCATTTAAAGGTGTTGAAACAGTGTTACTATACTCTGGTATGTTCCCTTTTTTTCCATTTTGCCATTTTGCCATTTTTGCTCCCTATACAGGCGAAGGCAAAGAATAACGGAGCGGCTACAAGAGACCAATATATCTGAAATACGAAGGGAGACACTAGTCAGAGAAATAGCAAACATCGAATTAAAACTAAAGGAATCTTACAGGAATCAAGAAATGCGGGAAGAACTAAAAGCCATAAATGAAATTGAAAAAACCTCAAAGTATTTCTTTTCTTATGCAAAATCAAAGTCGAGAACAACAACCAGTATTGGGCCCCTACTTAAACTGGATGGGTCCTACACAGATGACAGCAAGGAAATGAGTGAGTTACTTAAGTCCCAGTATGACTCAGTTTTTAACGAGCCGCTAACCAGACTGAAATTCGAAGACCTAAATGAATTTTTTACGAGAGTGCCACAGAACTTGACAGACGCATGCCTATCTGACATCACCCTGACGCTAAATGACTTCGAAAAGGCAATAAATGACATGCCCATGCACTCCGCTCCAGGCCCAGACTCTTGGAACTCCGTGTTCATCAAGAACTGCAAGAAGCCCCTATCACTTGCTTTTAACATCCTATGGAGAGGGAGCATGGACACTGGGGTCCTCCCACAGTTACTAAAAACAACAGACATAGCCCCACTCCACAAAGGGGGCAGTAAAGCAATAGCAAAGAACTACAGACCAATAGCGCTAACGTCCCATATCATAAAAATTTTTGAAAGGGTTCAAAGAAGCAAGATCGCCACTCATCTTGATACCCATCAATTGCACAACCCAGGGCAGCATGGGTTTAGAGCAGGTCGCTCCTGTCTGTCCCAACTACTGGACCACTATGACAAGGTCCTGGATGCTCTAGAAGACAAACAGAATGCAGATGTTATATACACAGACTTTGCAAAAGCCTTTGACAAGTGTGACCATGGTGTAATAGAACACAAAATGCGTGATAAAGGAATAACAGGAAAAGTTGGTAGATGGATCTATAATTTCCTAACAAGTAGAACACAAAGAGTAGTAGTCAACAGAGTAAAGTCTGAGGCAGCTACTGTGAAAAGCTCTGTTCCACAAGGCACAGTACTCGCTCCCATCCTGTTCCTCATCCTCATATCGGACATAGACAGGGATATAAGCCACAGTGTTGTGTCTTCCTTTGCAGATGACACCGAATCTGTATGACAGTGTCCACCGTTGAAGACACTGCAAGACTCCAACGACATAAACCAAATCTTTAAATGGGCTGCAGAAAACAATATGAAGTTCAATGATGAGAAATTTCAATTACTCAGATACGGAAAACGTGAGGAAATTAAAATCTCATCGGAGTACAAAAGTAATTCCAACCACACAATAGAGCGAAAACTAATGTCAAAGACCTGGGAGTGATCATGTCAGAGGATCTCACCTTTAAGGACCATAACACCGTAGCAATCACATCTGCTAGAAAAATGACAGGATGGATAATGAGAACCTTCAAAACCAGGGATGCCAAGCCCATGTTGACACTTTACAGATCGCTTGTTCTATCTAGGCTGGAATATTGCTGACACTAACTGCACCTTTCAAGGCGGGTGAAATTGCTGACCTTGAAAATGTGCAGAGAACCTTCACGGCATGCATAACTGCGATAAACCACCTCAATTACTGGGAACGCTTGAAGTTCCTAAACCTGTTCTCTCTAGAATGCAGGCGGGAGAGATACATTATTATATACACGTGAAAAATTCTCGAGGGATTAGTACCAAACTTGAACACGAGAATCACTCCCTACAAAAGCAAAAGACTCGGCAGGCGATGTAACATAATCCCAATGAAAAGCAGGGGTGCCACTAGCACGTTGAGGGACAACACAATAAGTGTCAGGGGCCCAAGATTGTTCAACTGCCTCCCAGCATACATCAGGGGGATTACCAACAAACCCCTGGCTGTCTTCAAGCAGGCACTGGACAGGCACCTAAAGTCGGTACCTGACCAGCCAGGCTGTGGTTCGTACGTTGGACTGCGTGCGGCCAGCAGTAACAGCCTGGTTGATCAGGCTCTGGTCCAACATGAGGCCTGGTCACAGACCGGGCCGCAGGGGTGTTGACCCCTGGAATTCTCTCCAGGTAAACTCCAGGTATATAGATAAACTTCTTTCTTTCCACAAATACTTCAACACACCACCCACTTTTTTTCCCTTATTTATTCTATTGTTCACTCCATCTACATGTCCACTAACATGTGTACTAACATGTCCATTTCCAAATATCTAAATACACTGTCTTTCTATATTCTCTTTCCCTCCAGTCTGATAATTAATCTGTCATTGCCTAGACTTTTTGATTCACTCATCAACTTTCTCTTTTCTTTGTTCACCTTTAGTTTCCTTCTTTTACATAACCTCCTAAATTTGACCACCAACCTTGGCAACTTGTCTTTGGAATCCCACAAAAGATGTGTGTAATCAACAAAGTTCAACTGTGATAATTCCCACCTTGTATCAGATCCAACATCTTTTAGTCCTGCCCACACCTCTTCCCAACACCCTAACATTCACTTCTTTTAATAACCCCAGCTTTAAATGTTAAATAACGAAAGTGACATCATGCATCCCTGACTAAGTCATACTTTCACTGGGAAATAGTCCCCTACAGTCCTACATCTTTTAACCTGAGCCTCACTCTCCTTATAAAAACACTTAACTGCTTCTAGTGACCTATTCCACACATTTGCAATACCATCCACCATAACGTATGCCTTTTCTAAATCTATAAATGCAACAAACCCTTTGGGGGTTGCAAGGCCCTCTCCGAATCTCGTTCTCAGGGTCGCAGAATTTAAAAAAAAAAAAAAAAATTTCTTATGAAATGATAGTTTTTTTTCTAAATGTAATAGGCTAAAAAAAATTTTTGCGATCAATACTTACGGAGATATAGAGGCTTGAAGTTGAGAGAAAGTGAACCGCTTACGGCAACATCGCCGACTGCCGGTCACCCGGTAATAGTTTTTTTTTTTTTTTTTATACTTTTTTCTTATTTTTTAACATTTTATTTTGTCAAGTAACTTTTATGTCCTGTGAGACCAATATAAACCATATTTTGTATATACGTATACACTCCTTGTATACTACACAATAAATGCTGGCTGGCTGGCTTGCTGACCAGCTGGCTGGCTGGCTGGCTAGCTGACCAGCTGGCTAGCTGACCAGCTGGCTGGCTGGCTTGCTGGCTGACCAGCTAGCCAGCTGGCTTGCTGACCAGTTGGCTTGCTGGCCAGCTGGCTGGCTGGCTGGCTAGCTGACCAGCTGGCTGGCTGGCTTGCTGACCAGTTGCCTGGCTGGCCAGCTGGCTGGCTGGCTGGCTAGCTGACCAACTGGCTGGCTGGCTGGCTGGCTGAACAGCTGGCTGGATGGATGGCCAGCTGGCTGACCAGCTGGCTGACCAGCTGGCTGGATGGCTCGCTGACTGACTGACTGTGTGTCTATCTCACAGGAACACATAAATACAATTATACATAGTGTAAATTACCTAGGATACACGGGAGAATATAATAATAATTATTGAAGCATGGTGTAAGACAGTGTGTGTCAGTCTTATCACTAATCTAATTACAGCAGTGACATTTGATGAGGGGTGAGCGTCCTCTTATCTTATTATCGCTAAACTAATTAGCACTAATTAGCCTTCGTTTTTCCTTTTGGGCCCCCCCTTCGGTGGGAAACGGCTGATGTGTTGAAAGAAGATTTGATGAGGGTACAATGCTTTCGCTTTATTTGTTTTCACTGTTTTATCTGTCTGTCTATATCTGTTTGTCTGTCTCTGTCTATCTGTTTGTCTCTCTGTCTCAGAGAGAGCGAATAGTAGTCACTGCGTCACATCTGAGTCCTGATACATATTATTTGCCAGTCTGGATTTTTTGGGTTATCCTAGGTAATTTACACTATAATTGTATTTATGTGTACCTGTGTGACAGAGACAGACAGGTAGGCAGGCAGGCAGGCCAGCCATGGGTAACATTTGATGAGGGGTTAGCCTCGTCTTATCTTATCTTATCACCAAACTAATGAGAGTGATGACATTTGACAAATGAGGGTACACTGCCTTCCCTTTATTTGTTTTCACTGTTTTATCTGTCTGTCTGTCTGTCTGCTTGTCTCTTTTTCTGTCTCTCTCTGTCTCAGAGACAGTCACTAGTGAACCAACACTGCCACATCTGAGTCCTGATACATATTATTTGCCAGTCTGGAATTTTAGGGTTATCCTAGGCCTGCCTGCCTGCCTGCCTGCCTGCCTGAATGCCTGCCTGCCTGCCTGCCTGCCTGCCTGCCTGCCTGCCTGCCTGCCTGCCTGCCTGCCTGCCTGCCTGCCTGCCTGCCTGCCTGCTTGCCTGCCTGCCTGCCTGCCTGCCTGCCTGCCTGCCTGCCTGCCTGCCTGCCTGCCTGCCAGCCTGCCTCCCTACCTGCCTGCCTCCCTGCCTGCCTGCCTCCCTGCCTGCCTCCCTCCCTCCCTGCCTGCCTCCCTCCCTCCCTGCCTGCCTCCCTGCCTGCCTCCCTGCCTGCCTCCCCTGCCTGCCAGCCAGCCAGCCAGGGTGACATTTGATGAGGGGTTAGCCTCCTCTTATCTTATCACCAAACTAATGAGATTGATGACATTTGACAAATGAGAGTACACTGCCTTCCCTTTATTTGTTTTCACTGTTTTATCTGTCTGTCTGTCTGTCTGCTTGTCTCTTTTTCTGTCTCTCTCTGTCTCAGAGACAGTACTAGTGAACCAACACTGCCACATCTGAGTCCTGATACATATTATTTGCCAGTCTGGATTTTTTGGGTTATCCTAGGTAATTTACACTATGTATTTATCCTATGTAATTTACACTATGTATTTATGTGTACCTGTGTGACAGAGCCAGCTAGCTAGCCAACCAACTAGCTAGCCAGCCAGCCACCTTCCCCCAGTCTTGCCCACCCCCACTGTCTTCCCCACCCCACCACTGTCTTCCCCACCCCCTCTGTCTTCCCCACCCCCTCTGTCTTCCTCACCCACCCCACTGTCTTCCCCACCCACCCCACTGTCTTCCCCACCCACCCCACTGTCTTCCCCACCCACCCCACTGTCTTCCCCCACCCACCCCACTGTCTTCCCTACCCACCCCACTGTCTTCCCCACCCTCCCCACTGCCTTCCCTACCACTCACACTGCTGGAGTGAGGTATTCCTTACCACATGGCTTGGTGACAAAGGTGCACTGAATTACCACTCCCACAATGCAATGCGGGTGCATAGATTTTTTTCCTACTGCGCACACTTACCACATAGACCCATTCTATCACATGCAGGCTTACCAGCTTTCTCCACCTCGATTTGAAGCTGCTAGAATTTATACATACTAGTACGTGGAAAACCCTGGCGCGTAAGCCGTACTAGTACGGCCGAAACCCTGAAAGGGTTAAGTAAGTACTGATTATTTTTTTTACTTCAACAACTGTTTCCCACCAAAGCAGGATGACCAAAGAAGAAAAAACACTTTCACCATCAGCAGAGCTACAGTCCAGGAGGTGACAAGAACAGTGCCTGCACTCTGAAGAACCGGGGGAATTTTGCACTTGAAGGGTAATCTGATTGTGATATCAGCATGTTTACATCAAGACAGCAGTTGAATGAATGATGGTGAATCTGCTTCCTGTTGAAACAAAGTGTAATATGCTGTTAGGCCTTTGTATTTGTTGATCTTCTGGGTCTTGCCTGAAACTGGAGGCATCACCTCCTTCAGCCTCTATGTTGAGTGACCTTCACAGTCAAGAGTGCTCTGTTAAAATCACAACTACTACTGCCTTTCTAATCAAAGTTGGTGTCAGCTATTGTAGAAGCACAAGTGTAGTCCAGTGCTATCAGCTTACCATCTTTCCAGGGTAACGTGGTGACTTCATCAGAGTGCTTCTGGCTGCCATCAGGCATCGTTAGCCATGGCTCCCATTCTGATTGGCATTTGGCTATGGGTAACTTTGCTTGATAGTATCGTTGACCTCCTCCTGCCTTGCATTTTCTCCTTCATACTTATGGTAATTGAGATCATGGAGCCCAAGTTGAACTCCTGACACACTGCCACATACACCTGTGTTTGTGCAAACGGGGCCAACTAGGGAGTGAGCTACACCAATATGAATGGCCTGAGGGTAGCTGTGAGTTCCCAAGGAGGAATTAGGGACAGCTGAGATGAAATCCCCAGCATGTTGTACCCTCACCACAAGGAGGCTAGCAATGGTTTTGCAGTTTTCTCTACATTAGGGCTGTCACATTGGGACTGTTTATTATCATTTGGAGGAATTAGTCTACTTGAAGAGTCTGTAAGGATATCCTACTGCCTTGGTGCTTCAATTAAATGTGGGTTGTGTATTCCTACAGTATCTTTCAAGTATTCTGGTATTATCTTCTTCACTAGTTTGCTTGATGTGATGCATGAAGATATAAATGTGGAAGCTACTGCTGCTGCTGTGAGTGGCACAGAAGACAGCCTCCCTAAATGTTATGTGTTGCCTTGTGAACATCTAATTTCCTTCAGTCTAACTGGAAGCATTGCTTCATCCAACTGGTGATCTTCCAGTGACAGACTTACTGCTTTCCTCAATATTGATTTCATAAATTCAT
>WNWK01056049.1:0-11110 GCA_009830355.1 Cherax destructor
GGGATTTTTGATTTGGGGGACAATGTTGCAGACGAAAAGGGGACTTCTTGTTAGACGGGGGGGGGGATAATCAGTTTCATGGATTTAAAGGTATCAGGGGGACATTAAAAGGGATTGAGGGAGGGGGCAGGGGGTGGGTTCCCTGTTGGGAAATGGGGGGTTGAAGGATAATATTGGGTTTTGAAAATGAAAGGTTTGATGCACCAAGGGTGGTGGGGGGGTTGGGGAGGAGGTGGTATGGGGTGACAGGCCGTCGACATGTTCTGCGGGGGCAGTCGGGGCGAGCTTAAATAGTCGGGTTAGGTGTGCATGAGGCAAGGGGGGGTATAGGGGGGGAAGAGTTAAAACAACGGGTAGGGGGGGATGTGGATAGGTGGTATGGGGGTTTGGGTCATATATGGGGAGGGGGGTTGCAGGAGGGGGTTTTTAAGGGAATGAAGGGGGGCAATGGGACTTGAGGGGGGGATAGGGAAGGGTTGAGTGGTGATTTTGGAATAAGTATGCACTGCCTTGATGGGTATGAGAGGGTAAGGCCCGGGGGATAGATGGATTACCAAGTAATTTTTATATCGATTGGGGATTTTAAAGGGTTTTAGTGGGGTTTTTAAATGTCATGAAGGGGGGGGGTATCTTGGGGATTACAGTCATTTTTGGGTTCTGGTCCAAAAGGGGGAAAGTCAGCGACAGTGGGGGACTAGGGGATATTTCACTTATGGCAGACTGTGTTTTTGAAAAATTTAGGAATTGATTGGGGGGTCTAGATAAGGTTATTGTTGGGAGTAAAAGGGGGGGCCCGGGGAAAGGGCCCCAACGGGGGAGGGGTTTCGGTTTATTGGGTGGAAGGGGGGGGGAGACGGGGTTGGAGGGCAGGGGTTTATGTGTGGAACGTGGGAAGTGGGAGCATTATGGGGGGGGGGTTTGGAAGGAAGGGGGGAGGGGGTTGTACTTTGTACTGGGGAATTTGGGGTAGGGGAATGGGGGGGGAAATTTGTTAGGATGGGTAGAGGTTTTTGCAGGGGCCCATATCAAAAATGTTGTTCGCGTGGGGTGCAGGGGAAAGGGGTGATCTGGGTGTTGGGAGTCCGGAAGTGGGTTTCGGGGTACAAACCTTTGGGGAAGGGGTAGAATGTAAATGAGGGTAAGTCGAAAATTTAGGATTTGGGGACTGGGGGGGGATGGGGGGAAGGGGAGGGGGGGTGGTGTTTAGTGGACCGGGAAGATTTGTGGTGTGGTGGGGGATGCGGGGGGGGGTGGAATTGGGGGGTGAGTACAGAGAGTGTTGGGTAGTGTGGGGCGTCACATCTCACCTGCCCAGCGGGGGTAAAAAAATTATGGCATGTGGTGGATTGCCCTTGCAGGGGGATTTTCGAGTTGTTCGAGGGTTTTTCTTTTTTTGGGGATCAGGGTTTTGTTGGTTAAGAAGGGTGGTTCCCTCCCCCTTTGCCAGGGGGGTGGGGGTTATTCCCTTGGAAGCAGATTAAAAGGTTTTTGTGAAGCGAGTTGAGGGGGTTGGGGGGGGGGGGGTAGGCTTTGCATGAGGATATAAGGAGGGGGGGGGGAGGGGGGTTTGAGGGAATTTAGGACATGTTGGGTCTTACAATTTTGGATCCACACATATGAGGGTAGAACCATTGAGAAGGGGGGGGCTGGGGGGGGGGTAAGGGGTTTATGCTTTTGGGAAGGGGATTTGGGGGGTTAAGATTGGGGTTACCTATGGGGAGTTTTTGGTTTTTCATGGGGCTCCCTGGTTTCGAAAGAGGCCTTGGGTGGGGGGGGGGTGTCGCTTTGGGGGGGATGCTGCATTTATAGTGTATATTTTTTTGGCATTTAGGGGTCTGAGGGAATGGTTGGGGGGGAGCTTAGTAGGGGGGAAATTTGTGTTAGGGGCCCCCTTTGGGTGTGGGGGGAGGGGGGGGAGGTTCAGAACGTGGGGGATGTGATAGCAGATTTTTTTTTTTTCATGGGCTATGGGGATAAAGGGGTTAGTGAATGCGGGGCCCGGGGGCAGGCTTTTTTTTAAGGTGCCAAATAGGGACCTATATGGGGGGGGGGGTGAGGTTTTCCTGTGGGTTGGGATTTTAACATGAGGGTTTTGGTCTTTTGAGGTAGGGGATCTGGGGCTGGTCCCCCCGGGGTTTTTGGAAAAAAATGCTTGATTCGGGGGGGGTGCGGAGGGTTGAGGTTGGTTAGCTTAGGGGGTGGGGGGAAACACTGTTTAGTTGTGTCTTGTATGCGAGGTGAGGAAGGGGGCATTTTTGTCCTTTTGGGATTTGGTTTTGGTTTTTATTTTGTCACCTTTTTGTTTAGACATGGGGTTTGGTCTGAACCTGGTTTCAAAATATAGGGGATAGGGGGTCCTCTTGGGGGTAGGTTTTGTAGGGGCATTGTTTTTTGCTAAGGTGGCTTTTGCATGGGGCAGGTGTGGGGTCTGTGTGTTGTCCCCCGTGAATTATGTGTTCATCGTGATGTTGCTGTATTTCTGACATTGACACTGTTTGTATTGTAATGTTATGTAATTTATACATTTCCACGAGTTGTTGTGTGTTTTTTAAATCATTGCCTTCTCATCTTGTAATGTATTTTGGCCATCCCTGGGGGATGTGGGTATGTTGGGCATGGGCATCAACAGTTGGATTATTTCGTAGGGAGTATGTGAGGTGTGTTGGAGACAGAGGTGTGGTCGGTAAGGGTTTTGTTTTAGTAGTGTGTGGTTGTGTCGAGTTATTACATTTATACTGTTTGCACGATGTATATCTTGTACCCTATATTTGGGACGATTGCTTAGACTTAATTTTACACTTTATTGTATATTTTCTTGTATTTAAGAGTTATGTATATGTTATAATTGTGTTTTCAATAAAATAAAAACTAAACAATTTCAGACCAGAGATGTTAATTAAATATTCAATGTTCACTAATGAGATTATAATAGATAATAGATTATAATAAATCATAGAAAATAATAGATAATAGATTATAATAGATATAGATAGATTATAATAGAGAAATTGCTGACCTTGAAAATGTGCAGAGAACCTTCACGGCAGCATAACTGCGATAAACCACCTCAATTACTGGGAATGCAAGTTTCTAAACCTGTACTCCCTAGAACGCAGGCGGAGAATACATTGTTATATACACATGGAAAATTCTCGAGGGATTAGTACCAAACTTTCACACGGAAATCACTACCTGAAAGCAAAAAGACTCGGCAGGTGATGTAACATTCCCCAATGAAAAGCAGGGTGCCACTAGCACGTTGAGGGACAACACAATAAGTGTCAGGGGCCCAAGATTGTTCAACTGCCTCCCAGCATACATAAGGGGGATTACCAACAAACCCTGGCTGTCTTCAAGCAGGCACTGGTCAGGCACCTAAAGTCGGTACCTGACCAGCCAGGCTGTGGTTCGTACGTTGGACTGCGTACGGCCAGCAGTAACAGCCTGGTTGATCAGGCTCTGGTCCAACATGAGGCCTGGTCACAGACCGGGCCGCGGGGCGTTGACCCCTGGAATTCTCTCAGGTAAACTCCATGTATAAAATAATAATTATAATAAATAAAAGATAATCGATAATAGATTATAATAGATATTATATAATAATGGATTATAATAGACAACAGCTTATAATGTTTAATAGATTATAAAAGTTAATAGATTATAATAGATAACAGATTGATAGATAATAAGTTTTAATAGATTACTGTAGATAATAAGTTATAATGGATAATAGGTTACTAGAGATAATATTCAAATTCAAATTCAAATTCTTTATTTCTAATAATATACAAAGTGGGGTGTACTTATATTAATGTACATTTTATGAAGTAGATATTACAAGATGGCCAATAATATGCCTAGGTATGCCTAGGCTTTTCAGGCACAATAGGTTATAATAGATAATGGATTATAATAGTTGATTACTATATATATATATTATAATAATTAATTGATTATAATAGATAATAGATTATAATAGATAATATATAATAGCTAATTGACTATAATAGATAATAGATTATAATAAATAATAGATTGTGGTGTCGTTTATTGTACTAGTTCAGTGTGGTAGATTGTGAGGAGCATTGTTTAGTGAGGTTTATCTTAGTCTAGGAGAGTCTGCTGTTAGACTTGAATGCAACAAGTGTCTCCCAGTATATATACGTACAATGAAAGTTTATTTTAATCCCTATTTAAGATATTAAAATATTCTTGACTGGTGGTGTATGCAGCCTTAATGACCGTGGAGTAGTCGATAGGTTTTTAAATATAATAAAGGTAGGTGGGTGGTTGTTGACCGAGGTGGTGGTGTGAGGGTGTGGTGGCCGCCTGGGCCGTTGTTGCTGGTTCAAACACACTGGCGGACACTCTCTCTCACCTCCACTTATTTTACCACGTTTGTTTGTCTTTCCTGCTCCAACCTGCACTTTTTATTGCTCCTGCGAGTACAGGTAAGTCATTTACAGCTTTGTATGTGTTTATGCAATGGGAATATGTATGTTTATAGACGGTATCGAGGTTATATGTTTGTCACCAACTGACCCTAATGGTTGTTAAGTTTAATGTATGTTTTATTATAACTGGTCATATTACTCTAACTTTACCATCTTAGACATTTACTGTGTTAGAATCACTGACGCAAATTATTTTGATTGATGTAAATTAAACAATATTGTAAACAAACTAAAAATTCTTAGTGTTATTAAACTTGTTCTTCAGTGTTTGTGGTTTAATAACATTAATACTGACTGGTCAATTAAATAAGCTTTTAATTGTCGACAGCACATAATTTACAGTTGGGTTAGTGCTTGCTGATAGCTTCACTAAATTTATATATGCGAGAACTCTTCGCCAGAAGGAAATGATTCAATTTCTGATCAGTGACTTGGTAATGTTGGTGTAGATTCCCGAGTGGTGATTGTATGCAAAATAATTGCATATAATTTTGTTTGTATAGATAAATAGGTGATTATGATTACCTCTATCTCAAGAATAAAAAGGATATATTAGTTCCTGTATTGTCTCATTTAGATGCAAGTCATATATGTATATATATATATACAGAGTGAGCAAGTAATTTTAAAGGCAGCTTATAACAACTGTATAGCTACATAATGTTCCTGATTTTAAAATATAGTGGTACCCTGAGTTTTGGCCATAATTCGATCCAGAAGGCTGTTCAAGTGCCATTACCAAACAAATTTGTTCCCATAAGGAATAATGTAAATTAGATTAGTTCATTTCAGACCCCCAAAAATACACTTAAAAAAGCATTTACAATAATACACTTAAATAATTGTTCGAGTTGGGAGATGGCCGAAACTCTGGGTACGACTGTATATATTCCTCACTTTATCACTACTTACATTATTTTGCCTTTATTAGTGCTGTCATCAGTGGCAGCAGGCAGATGAGGCAGTTTCTGTATGTAATTGTAATGCAGTTACCTTCAAAGGAGGTTCCTTAATGCTAGTGAGAAGCTCATGATCCAAGGAATTAAGTCTTTCACTTCCTGTGATTAAATCTGATTCCTTTGCATTTCCTAGGCACTATATGATCTCTCCAGGAATCAAGTCCGGCCTGCCGGTTTCCCTGAAACCCTTCATAAATGTTACCTTGCCTACACTCCAACACGTCAAGTCCTAAAAACCATTTGTCTCCATTCGCTCCTGTCTAACACGCTCACGCACGCTTGTTGGAAGTCCAAGCCCCTCGTACACAAAACCTCCTTTACCCCTCCCTCCAACCCTTTCTATGCCGACCCTACCCCACCTTCCTCCACTACAGATTCATACACTCAAGTCATTCTATTTTGTTCCATCCTCTCTATACAGTATGTCCAAACCATCTCAACAACACCTCCTCAGCTCTCTGGATAATAGTTTTGGTAATCCCACACCTGTACTCGCAGGAGCAATAAAAAGTGCAGGTTGGAGCAGGAAAGACAAACAAACGTGGTAAAATAAGTGGAGGTGAGAGAGTGTCCGCCAGTGTGTTTGAACCAGCAACAACGGCCCAGGCTGCCACCGCACCTCACACCACCACCTCTGTCAACAACCACCCACCTACCTTTATTATATTTAAAACCTATCGACTACTCCAGGGTCATTAAGGCTGTATATACCACCAGTCAATAATATTTTGATATATTAAATAGGGATTAAAATAAACTTTCATTGTATGTATATATACTGGGAGACACTTGTTGCATTCAAGTCTAACAGCAGACTCTCCTATACTAAGATAAACCTCACTAAACAATGCTCCTCACAATCTACCACACTGAACTAGTACAATAAACGACACCACAATCTATTATTTATTATAATCTATTATCTATTATAATCAATTAGCTATTACGTATATATTATCTATTATAATCTATTATCTATTATAATCAATTAATTATTATAATATATATACAGTGGTACCCCACTTAGACACTGTACTTCCCATCTCCAGGACTCAAGTCCGGCCTGCCGGTTTCCTGAGTCCTTCATAAATGTTACTTTGCTCACACTCCAACAGCACGTCAAGTATTAAAACCATTTGTCTCCATTCACTCCTATCAAATACGCCACACATGCTTGCTGGAAGTCCAAGCCCTCGCACACAAAACTTCCTTTACCCTCCCTCCAACCTTTCCTAGGCCGACCCCTACCCCGCCTTCCCTCCACTACAGATTTATACACTGGTTATTCTGTCTCGTTCCATTCTCTCTACATGTCCGAACCACCTCAACAACCCTCCTCAGCTCTCTGGATAATAGTTTTGGTAATCCCGCACCTCCTCCTAATTTCCAAACTCCGAATTCTCTGCATTATATTCACACCACACATTGACCTCAGACATGACATCTCCACTGCCTCCAGCCTTCTCCTCGTTGCAACATTCATCACCCATGCTTCACACCCATATAAGAGTGTTGGTATAACTATACTCTCATACATTCCCTTTACTTCCATGGACAAAGTTCTTTGTCTCCACAGACTCCAAGTGCTCCACTCACCCTTTTTCCCTCGTTAATTCTATGATTCACCTCATCCTTCATAGACCCATCTGCTGACATGTCCACTCCCAAATATCTGAATACATTCACCTCCTCCATACTCTTCCTCCAATCTGATATCCAATCTTTCGTCACCTAATCTTTGTTATCCTCATCACCTTACTCTTTCCTATATTCACTTTCAATTTTCTTCTTTTACACACCCTACCAAATTCATCCACCAACCTCTGCAACTTCTCTTCAGAATCTCCCAAAAGCACAGTGTCATCAGCAAAAGCAACTGTGACAACTCCCACTTTGTATTTGATTCTTTATCTTTAACCCACACCTCTTGCCAAGACCCTCGCATTCACTTCTCTTACAACCCCATCTATAAATATATTGAACAACCATGGTGACATCACACATCCTTGTCTAAGGCCCACTTTTACTGGGAAATAGTCCCTCCCTCCTACACATCTAACTTCAGCCTCACTATCCTCATAAAAACTCTTCACTGCTTTCAGTAACCTACCTCCTATTCCATACACCTGCAACATCTGCCACATTTCCCTATCCACCCTATCATATGCCTTTTCCAAATCCATAAATGCCACAAAATATCTTTACCCTTATCCAAATACTGTTCACCTATATGTTCACTGTAAACACTTGGTCTACACACCCCTACCTTTCCTAAAGCCCCTTGTTCATCTGCTATCCTGCTTTCTGTCTTACTCTTAATTCTTTCAATAATAACTCTACCATACACTTTACCAGGTACACTCAACAGACTTATTCCCCTATAATTTTGCACTCTTTTGTCCCCTTTGCCTTTATACAAAGGAACAATACAGCTCTCTGCCAATCCCTAGGTACCTTACCCTCTTCCATACATTTATTAAATAATAGCACAACCACTCCAAAACTATATCCCCACCTGCTTTTAACATTTCTATCTTTATCCCATCAATCCCAGCTGCCTTACCCCTTTCATTCTACCCACTGCCTCACGAACTTCCCCACACTCACAACTGGCTCTTCCACACTCCTACAAGATGTTATTCCTCCTTGCCCTATACACGAAATCACAGCTTCCCTATCTTCATCAACATTTAACAACTCCTCAAAATATTCCTCCATCTTCCCAATACCTCTAACTCTCCATTTAATAACTCTCCTCTCCTATTTTTAACTGTCAAATCCATTTGTTCCCTAGGCTTCCTCAACTTATTAATCTCACTCCAAAACTTTTTCTTATTTTCAACAAAATTTGTTGATAGCATCTCACCACTCTCTCATTTGCTCTCTTTTACATTGCTTCACCACTCTCTTAACCTCTCTTTTTCTCTCCATATACTCTTCCCTCCTTTCATCACTTCTACTTTGTAAAAACCTCTCATATGCTAACTTTTTCTCCCTTACTACTCTCTTTACATCATCATTCCACCAATCGCTCTTCTTCCCTCCCGCACCCACTCGCCTGTAACCACAAACTTCTGCTGAAACACTAACACTACATTTTTAAATCTACCCCATACATCTTCGACCCCATTGCCTACACTCTCACTAGCCCATCTATCCTCCAATAGTTGTTTATATCTTATATCTACCTAACTGCCTCCTCATTTAGTTTATAAACCTTCACCTCTCTTTACTTACTGCTTCTATTTTCCTTGTATCCCATCTACCTTTTACTCCCACTGTAGCTATAACTAAAAGTGATCTGATATATCTGTGGCCCCTCTATAAACATGTACATCCTGAAGTCTACTCAACAGTCTTTTATCTACCAATACATAGTCCAACAAACTACTGTCATTACGCCCTACATCATATCTTGTATACTTATTTATCCTCTTTTTCTTAAAATATGTTACCTATAAAGTTCAATCAAAGGGCTCCCATTATCATTTACACCTGGCACCCCAAACTTACCTACCACACCCTCTCTACATGTTTCTCCTACTTTTACATTTAGGTCCCCTACCACAATTACTCTCTCACTTGGTTCAAAAGTTCCTATACATTCGCTAACATCTCCAAAATCCTCTCTCTCCTCTACACTCCTCTCTTCTCCAGGTGCATACACCTATTATGACCCACTTTTCGCATCCGACCCTTATTTTAATCCACATAATCCTTGAATTTACACATTTATATTCCCTCTTCTCCTTCCATAACTGATCCTTCAACATTATTGCTACCCCTTCCTTAGCTCTAACTCTCTCAGATACTCCTGACTTAATCCCATTTGTTTCTCCCCACTGAAACTCGCCTACCCCCTTCAGCTTTGTTTCGCTTAGGGCCAGGACATCCAACTTCTTTTCATTCATAACATCAGCAATCATCTTTCTTATCATCCGCACTACATCCACGCACATTCAAACAACCCAGTTTTATAAAGTTTTTCTTCTCTTTTTAGTAAATGTGTAGAGAAGGGGTTACTAGCCCATTGCTCCGGCATTTTAGTCACCTCATACGACACGCATGGCTTTCGGAGGAAAGATTCTTTCCACTTCCCATGGACAATAGAGAAAATAAAAAGAACAAGAGCTAATAAGAAAAGAAGAAAAACCTAGATGTGTGTATGTATATATATGCATGTGCATGCCTGTGTAGTGTGAATTAAAGTGTAAGTAGAAGTAGCTAGATATACCTGTTATCCAGCGTGTTTGAGACAGAAAAAAGACACCAGCAATCCTACCATCATGTAAAACAGTTTCAGGTTTCTGTTTCACGTCACCTGGCAGGACGGTAGTACCTCCTGGGTGGTTGCTGTCTACCAACCTACTACTTAACCATATGTGAACCAATATAATAGGTCCTCCATGATACAAGTGGGTCGGTGTTTTCTACAAAATAAAATTCAGAGCCTCTACAGTAGTCATTGTCCTATTAAAACTAAGCAGATCACAGCAGAGACTAAGTAGTCCAAGGCTTACAAATAGTATCCTCAATTTGCTAAAAAACATTACTTCAGTATGAACAATGGTGTAGGTTGTGATTAATAACAAAGAACTTACCAGTCACTATACAAGAATACTTATTAATCTAATAAGGAAGTCTAAATTATTTTATGCTAGCAGGTTTAATGAAATAAAAGGGGATATAACAAAGATCTGGAATGTTGAAAGGGTTCTTTTAGAGTGAGTTTTGGTAGAAATGACACTAAATACTTGGTCTGTTTTAGTAGTTATAGTATATTGCTGGAACAAGGTGAAACTTGGCCTTTAGCATGTCTGCCCCCTATCCTGGTTGGATGTTAACCGATTGGCCTATGGCCCAGCCGGGCCGCTGTTCAAGGGAAGTCGCGTGACCAGGGTAATGGAAACATGCACACAAATCCCAGACCATCAAAAATTAACCAAAGCCAGTGATAGTCCTAACTAAACCAAATGAACCTCACGTCCAGCCTGCTGAAAGTCAATATACTAAATAATATCTTTACTGTAGGAATTAAGCCTAGCGAACAGTATCCCAAGTTCAGTGCCCAAGCAACTATGTTGCTGGAAATTTCAAAAGTCTGTATCTAGCTCCAACTAATCTGCTGAAGTTACTTTGACAATAAATTCACTAATAAACAAGGCAGGTAACATAACTAAGTTACCACCACTAATGTACAAAACAAGCAGCTCATGGGTATCACCCACCAATGCAACCTTATTTAACAAATTAGAAACCAAAATTTTCGAACAATGCCTAAGATAGCAAGGGTTGCCCCAATACATAATGGAGGAGACCCAACCAATGTAAATAACTTTGCCATTGTTATCTAAAGCTTAAAAACATTATGGTATCAGAGGTCTTGCATACTTAATCCTTCCTTCCTTTAACAGATACCTTTATCTGTCAATCAAGAGGTACAACCTAGCCAACTCCACCTATCAGTATAGGAGTGCTTCATGGCAGTGTTTTTGGCCCTCTGCTTTTCCTTGTATAGATCAATGACCTTCCCAAGGCATCTCGGTT
Source organism: Cherax destructor (assembly GCA_009830355.1). NCBI lineage: Eukaryota > Metazoa > Arthropoda > Malacostraca > Decapoda > Parastacidae > Cherax > Cherax destructor. Next base: position 10,961 of record WNWK01056049.1, read on the forward strand.
ACTTAGACCTGTTCTTGCAGGTGACACAACTTTGTGATCTCCCACTTAAATCCAAATTCTCTTGGTAGCACTGATAATGAGGAGCTTATAAAGAAATCTATTTGGATGATTATGAATGAACCCCTTAATAATGACATGTTGGGAAGCAAC
>WNWK01056050.1:0-11109 GCA_009830355.1 Cherax destructor
AAGGTAAGAATTTGATGTTCTGGTTAAAACAGGGAACTGCGCAGTTCTTGTATTCAAGAACATTCAAATTTTTACCTAGGGACGGCGGTTATGCGTGGACTTTTTAGTCCAAAACAGTGAGTAAAACGCCTTTCAGTCCATCTAAGACTGAAATATGGACATACGCTCCTTTGGGGCAATAATTATAATCCCTTGATGTTTATCTTACAGCCCTGTGGAGTTTGAGGCCATAGATGGATCCCCTGAGAAGGTGTTGGTGGCGGCTGCGACATCTTGGATTCATCAGCTAAGTATTAGCGTAACATACAGTCCACGTTATCGTTGGTACCCATACTCCACAACCATCATCACCATCACCACCATCACCACCATCACCACAATCACCATCATCATCACCACTATCACCATCATCACCATCACCACCATCACCATCATCACCATCACCATCATCACCATCATCACCATCATCACCATCACCACCATCACCATCATCACCATCACCATCACCATCATCACCATCATCACCATCACCACCATCACCATCATCACCATCACCACTATCACTATCATCACCATCACCATCATCACCATCACCACCATCACCACCATCACCATCACCACCATCACCATCATCACCATCACCACCATCACCATCATCACCATCACCACCATCACCACCATCACCATCATCACCATCACCACCATCACCATCATCACCATCATCACCATCACCATCATCACCATCACCACCATCACCATCATCACCATCACCATCATCACCATCACCATCATCACCATCATCACAATCACCACCATCACCATCATCACCATCACCACCATCACCATCATCACCATCATCATCATCACCATCACCATCATCACCATCATCACCATCACCACCATCATCACCATCACCATCATCACCATCACCACTAGGTATTCAGCTAGTCTGTGTTAACGACTTCAGATATCTAATATAAGACAGATGGGACTCCCATATTGTGTTTTTGATAATCCATACAAGGTCTGGGTTGTCCTGGTCTGGGTTGTCCTGGTCTGGGTTGTTCTGGTCTGGGTTGTCCTGGTCTGGGTTGTCCTGGTCTGGGTTGTCCTAGTCTGGGTTGTCCTGGTTTGGGTTGTCCTGGTCTGGGTTGTCCTGGTCTGGGTTGTCCTGGTCTGGGTTGTCCTGGTCTGGGTTGTTCTGGTCTGGGTTGTTCTGGTCTGGGTTGTTCTGGTCTGGGTTGTTCTGGTCTGGGTTGTTCTGGTCTGGGTTGTCCTGGTCTGGGTTGTCCTGGTCTGGGTTGTTCTGGTCTGGGTTGTTCTGGTCTGGGTTGTTCTGGTCTGGGTTGTTCTTGTCTGGGTTGTTCTTGTCTGGGTTGTTCTGGTCTGGGTTGTCCTGGTCTGGGTTGTCCTGGTCTGGGTTGTCCTGGTCTGGGTTGTCCTGGTCTGGGTTGTTCTGGTCTGGGTTGTCCTGGTCTGGGTTGTTCTGGTCTGGGTTGTCCTGGTCTGGGTTGTCCTGGTCTGGGTTGTCCTGGTCTGGGTTGTCCTGGTCTGGGTTGTCCTGGTTTGGGTTGTTCTGGTCTGGGTTGTTCTGGTCTGGGTTGTTCTGGTCTGGGTTGTCCTGGTCTGGGTTGTCCTTGTCTGGGTTGTCCTGGTCTGTGTTGTCCTGGTCTGGGTTGTCCTGGTCTGGGTTGTCCTGGTCTGGGTTGTCCTGGTCTGGGTTGTCCTGCTCTGGGTTGTCCTGCTCTGGGTTGTCCTGGTCTGGGTTGTCCTGGTCTGGGTTGTCCTGGTCTGTGTTGTCCTGGTCTGGGTTGTCCTGGTCTGAGTTGTCCTGGTCTGGGTTGTCCTGGTCTGGGTTGTCCTGGTCTGGGTTGTCCTGGTATGGGTTGTCCTGGTCTGTGTTGTCCTGGTCTGGGTTGTCCTGGTCTGGGTTGTCCTGGTCTGGGTTGTCCTGGTCTGGGTTGTCCTGGTCTGGGTTGTTCTGGTCTGAGTTGTCCTGGTCTGGGTTGTCCTGGTCTGGGTTGTCCTGGTCTGGGTTGTCCTGGTCTGGGTTGTCCTGGTCTGGGTTGTCCTGGTCTGGGTTGTCCTGGACTGGGTTGTTCTGGTCTGAGTTGTCCTGGTCTGGGTTGTCCTGGTCTGGGTTGTCCTGGTCTGGGTTGTCCTGGTCTGGATTGTCCTGGTAGCAAGCCCAGCAGGGACGTTAATTTATTCGGGACTACGAAGGTTGCAACGTATTTGTATAGGTGAATCTTTGTGCATTGACGCAGATGTTGCTGTGTTGCAGCCTGGTAGGTGTTGGTGTTGTTAAGAAGGTCGAGCATTTATTGTTGCAGTGATGAAAATTAGACACATGTGCAATATCTGGGTATCTTTAAAGATACCCAGATGTTGCAACTGTGTCTAATTTCACCTTTCGTATTGTATACTATTCATGTACATTGTTGTAATAATTAGTGTTACGGATTGCAACACTTTTTTCAGTTTTAGTGACGTGTATATTGTTGTTAAAGACCATTGATCTTCTACGGTTGACAGATGTAGGTTCAGTAACAGTAGCATTGACGATGACAGATGTAGGTTCAGTAACAGTAGCAGTGATAATGACAGATGTAGGTTCAGTAACAGTAGCAGTGATGATGACAGATATAGGTTCAGTAACAGTAGCAGTGATGATGACAGATGTAGGTTCAGTAACAGTAGCATTGATGATGACAGATGTAGGTTCAGTAACAGTAGCAGTGATGACAGATGTAGGTTCAGTAACAGTAGCAGTGATGATGACAGCTGTCGGTTCAGTAACAGTAGCAGTGAGGATGACAGATGTAGGTTCAGTAACAGTAGCAGTGATATGACAGATGTAGGTTCAGTAACAGTAGCAGTGATAATGACAGATGTAGGTTCAGTAACAGTAGCAGTGATGATGACAGATGTAGGTTCAGTAACAGTAGCAGTGATGATGACAGATGTAGGTTCAGTAACAGTAGCAGTGATGATGACAGATGTAGGTTCAGTAACAGTAGCAGTGATGATGACAGATGTAGGTTCAGTAACAGTAGCATTGACGATGACAGATCTAGGTTCAGTAACAGTAGCAGTGATGATGACAGATGTAGGTTCAGTAACAGTAGCATTGACGATGACAGATGTAGGTTCAGTAACAGTAGCAGTGATGATGATAGATGTAGGTTCAGTAACAGTAGCAGTGATGATGACAGATGTAGGTTCAGTAACAGTAGCAGTGATGATGACAGATGTAGGTTCAGTAACAGTAGCAGTGATGATGATAGATGTAGGTTCAGTAACAGTAGCAGTGATGATGACAGATGTAGGTTCAGTAACAGTAGCAGTGATGATGATAGATGTAGGTTCAGTAACAGTAGCAGTGATGATGACAGATGTAGGTTCAGTAACAGTAGCAGTGATGATGACAGCTGTCGGTTCAGTAACAGTAGCAGTGATGATGACAGATGTAGGTTCAGTAACAGTAGCAGTGATGATGACAGATGTAGGTTCAGTAACAGTAGCAGTGATGATGACAGATGTAGGTTCAGTAACAGTAGCAGTGATGATGACAGATGTAGGTTCAGTAACAGTAGCATTGACGATGACAGATGTAGGTTCAGTAACAGTAGCAGTGATGATGACAGATGTAGGTTCAGTAACAGTAGCATTGACGATGACAGATGTAGGTTCAGTAACAGTAGCAGTGATGATGACAGATGTAGGTTCAGTAACAGTAGCAGTGATGATGACAGATGTAGGTTCAGTAACAGTAGCAGTGATGATGACAGATGTAGTTTCAGTAACAGTAGCAGTGATGATGACAGATGTAGGTTCAGTAACAGTAGCAGTGATGATGACAGATGTAGGTTCAGTAACAGTAGCATTGATGATGACAGATGTAGGTTCAGTAACAGTAGCAGTGATGATGACAGATGTAGGTTCAGTAACAGTAGCATTGATGATGACAGATGCAGGTTCAGTAACAGTAGCAGTGATGATGACAGATGTAGGTTCAGTAACAGTAGCAGTGATGATGACAGATGTAGGTTCAGTAACAGTAGCATTGATGATGACAGATGTAGGTTCAGTAACAGTAGCAGTGATGATGATAGATGTAGGTTCAGTAACAGTAGCAGTGATGATGACAGATGCAGGTTCAGTAACAGTAGCAGTGATAATGACAGATGTAGGTTCAGTAACAGTAGCAGTGATGATGACAGATGTAGGTTCAGTAACAGTAGCAGTGATGATGACAGATGTAGGTTCAGTAACAGTAGCATTGATGATGACAGATGTAGGTTCAGTAACAGTAGCATTGATAATGACAGATGTAGGTTCAGTAACAGTAGCAGTGATGATGAGTTGTAAAAACTTTTTCTGGAATTCTGATTCGCTAAAATGATTGTTTTTGGCGATGGTGTCGAGGAGGCTGTTTTCTCTTGCGAATTCTAGTCGTAAACTTTAGGATCAAACTGTGAATTTAATTTTATGTGGAAGAATGTGTGAGGATAAATTGTTGACTGTCTTGGGTCGCTTACTTTGTCTGACACAGCAACACTGGTAGTGTCCTCAGATTACACTCACTGAGCGTCCGGGATCGATGTCCGGCACGGGTGAAATGTTAGGCATGCTTTTCTTTTACACCTGTTACCCTTGTTCATCCAGCAGTAAGTAGGTACCTGGGTGTTAGTAGACTGTTGTGGGTCGCATCCTGGAGGACAAGATTAACTTAGGCTGCCCCGAAATACCCTGCATAACCAGGGACTTGCAGTGAAGTATGTCAGTGATGTCAGCTTGGTCTGTACCCACCTAATTGTGTTTGCAGGGGTCCGGACTCAGTTCCTGGCCCCGCCTTTTCACTGATCGCTACTGGGTCCTCTCTCTCCCTGCTCCATGAGCTTTATCATACCTCGTCTTAAAGCTATGTATGGTTCATGCCTCCACTACATCACTTGCTAGACTTTTCCACTTCCTGACAACTCTATGACTGAAGAATACTTCCTAACATCCCTTTGACTCATCTGAGTCTTCAACTTCTAATTGTGACCCCGTGTTTCTGTGTCTCATCTCTGGAACATCCTGTCTCTATCCACCTTGTCTATTCCACGCAGTAATTATCATGTCTCCCCTAACCCTCCTGTCCTCCAGTGTCGTCAGGCCGATTTCCCTTAACCTTTGCACTTTCTCTAATTTCTTGACGTGCTTGACCAGGTGTGGGTTCCAAACTGGTGCTGCATACTCTAGTATGGGCCTGACGTACACGGTGTACAGTGTCTTGAACGATTCCTTACTAAGGTATCGGAACGCTACTCTCAGGTTTGCCAGGCGCCTATATGCTGCAGTAGTTATCTGGTTGATGTGTGCTTCCGGAGACGTGCTTGGTGTTATACTCACCCCAAGATCTTTCTCCTTGAGCGAGGTTTGTAGTCTTTGGCCACCTAGCCTATACTCTTTCTGCGGTCTTCTTTGCCCTTCCCCGATCTTCATGACTGCATTTGGCGGGGTTAAATTCGAGAAGCCAGTTGCTGGACCAGGTGTCCAGCATGTCCAGGTCTCTTTGAAGTCCTGCCTGATCCTCATCTGATTTAATTCTCCTCATTAACTTCATGTCATCTGCGAACAGAGACACTTCTGAGTCTATCCCTTCCGTCATGTCATTCACATATACCAAGAATAGCACTGGCCCTAGGACTGACCCCTGTGGGACCCCGCTCGTCACAGGCGCCCACTGTGATACCTCATCACGTACCATGACTCGTTGTTGCCTCCCTGTCAGGTATTCTCTGATCCATTGCAGTGCCCTTCCTGTTATACGTGCCTGATCCTCTAGCTTCTGCACTACTCTCTTGTGAGGAACTGTGTCGAAGGCATTCTTGCAGTCCAAGAAAATGCAATCAACCCACCCCTCTCTCTCTCTCTCTCGTGTCTTACCTCTGTTACTTTGTCATAGAACTCCAGTAGGTTTGTGACACAGGATTTGCCTTCCATGAATCCGTGCTGGTTGTCGTTTATAATCTTGTTCCGTTCCAGGTGCTCCACCACTCTCCTGATAATGGGTTGTATCATGTATTTTGTAGAAATAAAGATTTATTAATATTATTATTATTATTATTATTATTATTATTATTATTATTATTATTTTTATTATTATCTTGGCACTAGGGATGTCTTCAATTGTGTTGGTAACAAATGTTTGACAAGACCCACTTGCACTAGCGGGTCCAGCTCACCCGTGACCTCATCTTTAAACTGCCACACCTGTTTTCAATTTATGAAAATCTGGCCTCATGCATTTGCTTTAAGTTAAGAGAGAGACTGACTTTTTTCCATCAAGGCTGAGGGACTGATCGCCTCAAACTACTTCTCACCTTCGTCTACTGTTCCCAAGATTGTAGTTCATCTCTGTATTCGACTGAAGAAGCCTGCAACTAAGGAGAAATGTTTAATCAATAAGGATACCTGGTGATAAAAGACGAGTTCCTTACGCTTGTTGAAGAGACAACAAAGTCAGTGTTGACTGCAAAGGATGATGGGATGCGATGAGTCAAAGCTCTGAAAAGCTGCTTACAGTGAGCTTTGAGTCAGAGACTAGTGAGAGGAGAGGCGGGGAGAGACGCTGCAAGAAGAGTATAACTCTGCTTGTGCAAGTACCAGTTGAATCTGGTGAGCGTCTCTGTATCACACTACGGAAGAACTGCTGCCTATCATACATCATTAGAGAATTCAGAGTAGTGATTTTTTAACCCTGAGGTAATTTACCTTCCCCCGAGAAGCAATTTATCCTGTTTCTCTGGGTAACGAGCTGACACTGCCGGTGCCACGAGACAACAAGCCACTTTGAATGGATTTTTCATTTCAAACATTTCTGTACTTGCTTTACTTAAACATACACAAAATAATATGTAATATCTTTTTTTTTTACTCGTAAATCCATTCAGAGTACGCAAAACATTATTTTATCCTATGACCCATGTGTAGAATACAACAAGAATGTGACCGATGTCTTACAGAACTGACCATGTATGAGACATGTGGTAACATGTTTTAACTTGCTGTTAAGCAATATCTAGTCTGATGAGTAAGACTTGTGCAACAATGGAGTATCTTTATTGTTGAAAAGTTTCGACTACACAGGATGCTTCTTCAGTCAAATACAAATACCATTATGTTGCAACAATAAAGATACCCAACTGTTGCACATGTGTTTTTCTCATCAACTAGTCTGACTCTGGAGAGACATGTTCAGTCTCTTACTGATCACTCATCATAAAACCACTCACAAACCTAAGCACTCAGCTTCAGTGCTGTGTTAGCAGTGTAAGTCTCACATAATAGCATTTGTTCAATTTTCAACTTAATAAGATTACTTAAAGTAACTAATTCAATCATTTAATTTTAGGTATGTAAATGGTTGTTAAGTTTTTCTTCCATTCGATTTTTTATAGTGAGTCATTGAAACATTACATGCTTAAAAAAAATATTTTGCAAGATTTTTTGATGTTAGTAAATAATGAATCACTTTTTAGATCCCAGAGCCGATTTATTATTATTATGGAAGTAAATTGTATAAAATACCGACACAATAGAAAAATAAACACATAAGCAGTATAATGTGATCCTTTATTGACAACGTTTCGCCCACACAGTGGGCTTTATCAAGTCACAAACAGATCTACCTGGTTGAAAGGTACGTGAGTATTTATAGGATGGAGTCAGGTGGAGAATGCTGGGTAGGTTGGACCTGAACCTGCATGTGACAATCTTCCGAGTAGTGATAGAGTATAGGACCTTGGGAAGCTTTAAAAAGAGATTGCACAAGTATATGAGTAGACTTTCTGCAGTGTTCCTCCATTCTTATGTGGGATAGCGATGAAGAAGTTTCTTGGCAAGGGGTTCAGCTATGTTATAGAAGTCGTTGTTTTGGTTGAAGTTGTTGGATATACAGATAAGTGATGATTCCAGGATTCTGCGGTATTGAGTGTTGTCTTCTCTGGCGAAAAGTCTTGCGTTTCTGAAGTTGATTAAATGGTTGTGTGAATTTCTGTGTTGAACACAGGCATTCCATCGTCCGATCTGCCTGCATATTTGTGTTCTGAAATACGTTTTTTGGAGATCTCTGGATGTTTCTCCCACGTATAATTTACTGAAGTCATTACAAGGGATTATGTATACCCCTGCAGAGGACTGAAGCTTGTCCTGTCTATTACTGGTAATGTCCTTGATGGTGGTGGAAGTGGAGGTAGATACTTGGAATGAGGTATTGGAAAAGATGTTAGAAACGTGTTTGGCAATGGAGTTGGTGGGGAGGACTATGTATCTCCTCTCGGCAGTATCTTCTCTGGGTGTGTTAAAGATGTTATATGCCCGGCGTCTGCAGTCTCTAATGAAGTGCCGAGGATAGTGAAGTTTAGAAAATACTTGTTCAATTAGCAAGCATTCTTCCTCAAGGAACTCATTCCTGCAGATTCGGAGTGCACGCAGCAAAAAGCCTATACTAATTACATCACATTTAGTTTTGGTGTTGTGGTGAGAGTAGAAGTGGAGAAGATCGTGTTGGTTGGTAGGTTTTCGATAGACTTTAAAACGAAGTTCTTGCTCAGCTTTGCAGAGAAGAACATCAAGGAAAGGAAGAGTGTTGTCAACTTCTTCTTCTAGTGTAAACTGGATTGAGGGCTTGACCTGGTTGAGCTTGTGTTGGAGATCGTGAACGTTGAAGCGTCTGGGAGTTATGATGAGAATGTCATCATCATAACGGAGCCAGGTGACAGAAGAGGGAATAATAGAGGAAAATCGTTCGGCTTCCAGGTGTTCCATGTATAGGTTCGCCAGTACGGCACTAAATGGCGAACCCATGGGTAGTCCAAAAGTCTGTTGAAAGAGGTGATTTTCAAAAGAGAAACACGTAAAGCCAACACATAGTTCAACAAGGTCGATGAAATCGCTGGCTGGAATAATAAGGTCAAGTGAATCATATATTTTCCCTGCACAAGAGATCGATGGCTTGTGTCTACCTGGAGAGAATTCCAGGGGTTAACGCACCCGCGGCCCGGTCCGTGACCAGGCCTCCTGTTGGACCAGAGCCTGATCAACCAGGCTGTTACTGCTGGCCGCACGCAGTCCAACGTACGAACCACAGCCCGGCTGATCAGGTACCGACTTGAGGTGCCTGTCCAGTGCCTGCTTGAAGACAGCCATGGGCTTGTTGGTAATCCCCCTGATGTATGCTGGGAGGCAGTTGAACAGTTTTGGGCCCCTGACACTTATTGTGTTGTCCCTCAACGTGCTAGTGGCACCCCTGCTCTTCATTGGGGGAATGTTACATCGCCTGCCGAGTCTTAGTGTAGTAGGTACTTTGGTGAATAGGGATGTATTGCGACCCCTGAATGGGGCACAATGTTTATAAATGTATATACTATATATAATGTATATTTTATCCTTTCATATTATTTTATATTGCTGATATTTTTTATATTAGCTAAATTGAAAGTATCTTGCTTTATATTATTATTTGCTTAGCTATATTATTAGGTAGGATGTAACAATTTACACTTTCTGTACTCCTTATTCGAGAGTGTTGGCAAACTACCTTGCTAACTATCACCTTGCTTGTTTAACTGCCGGCGCCTTGCTGGAGTAGCCGGGCGAGTCACGTGATCAGTGGCGTGATCACACCTGGGTGAGGAGGCTGCCTTTCCTTGCTCACTCTCTTTGCTGGTCCTGGTTGGAGCAACATCTCTCTCACTCTCTCTTGTTGTTTATTCGTTATTTAGACTCTGTTTGGTACAGTATGGTTTCGGTGATGAGACGAAACATACTTCTCGTAACTCTGTGTAACTCTGTTCACAGAGCATAGCTTAGACTTAGTGATTTTCGACGTTTTACTGAGGTTGTGTGTCGTACTGACACTCTAAGAAACCCCAGGTCCTGAACTGTAGCTTCTGAACTAATTTGTTCTGGCATCTGCGCACTGTCGTAGTCGGGGATTTGGTTATTCTGAACTTAGATTCAGTATTAAGGGAGTTTTATGCCTTTTATGGAGGATCTGTTGAAGGTCGTCAGTTAGTGTCATTATTTTATATCCTTGTTCCTGACGCTGTGCTGCTGTTGCTTGTTATATTGCTGTTCGGTGAATCGGTCGTCTTACTGTTCAAGCAAGCTGTTCTGATTACCAGTTTGGTCAAGAAGTTAGTTTATGAGAGGACGTTTAGTCAGTCACTGTTTAAGTCCAGTCGAGTCTTCAGAAATAACGAATTACTTGGAGCACATACACACACATATTCACACACATAACGAATAAGTGGGAGGAGTGGCATGAAAGAATCAAAGAGGCATCACCGGACATCATAGCCCTCACTGAAACAAAGCTCACAGGGATGATAACAAATGCCATCTTTCCAACGGGATACCAGATCCTGAGGAAAGACAGAGGGAACAGAAAGGGTGGAGGAGTGGCACTGCTGATCAAAAACAGATAGGATTTTGATGAGCTGGAGAGAGGGGACAGAGGAGAAGCAGGAGATTGTATAATAGGAACACTCCAGTCCGGAGGTCCAAAGGTGATAATTGCAGTGATGTATAACCCACCACAGAACAGCAGGAGACCAAGGCAAGAGTATGATGAGAGAAATAGAGCGATGGTTGACACACTGGCCGAATTGGCCAGAAGGGCTCATGCGAGCAGGGCGAAGCTACTGATCATGGGTGACTTCAACCATAAAGAAATCGATTGGGAGAACTTAGAACCACATGGGGGCCAAGAAACATGGAGGGCTAAAATGATGGAGGTGGTACTGGAAAATCTCATGTACCAACATTGTGGTTTAGCGCTTCTTTTGATTATAATAATAATAATCATGTACCAACATGTAAGGGACAATACCAGAGAGAGAGGGGAGGACGAACCAGTGAGACTGGACCTAGTATTCACCCTGAGTAGCGCAGACATTGAGAACATCACACATGAAAGCCACCTTGGGGCCAGTGATCATATGGTTCTAAGCTTCGACTACATAGTAGAGTTACAAGTGGAGGGGGAAGCAGGAAGGGCTGCACAAATGAAGCCAAACTACAAGAAAGGTGACTACGTGGGCATGAAGAACTTCCTGC
>WNWK01056051.1:0-11108 GCA_009830355.1 Cherax destructor
GGAGTTCTATGATAAAGTAACAGAGGTAAGGCAAGAGAGAGAAGGGTGGGTTGATTGCATTTTCCTGGACTGCAGGAAGGCCTTCGATACAGTTCCTCATATGAGATTAGTAAAGAAGTTGGAAGACCAAGCATGTATAACAGGAAGGGCACTGGAATGGATCAGGGAATACCTCACAGGGTACGTGATGAGGTATCACAGTGGGCGCCTGTGACGAGCGGTGTACAGCAGGGGTCAGTCCTAGGACCAGTGCTATTCTTGGTATATGTGAATGACATGACGGATGGGATAGAGTCAGAAGTGTCTCTGTTCGCAAATGATGTGAAATTAATGAGGAGAATCACATCGGATGAGGACCAAGCAGGACTTCAAACAGACATGGACAAGCTTGACATCTGGTCTAGCAACTGGCTTCTCGAATTTAATCCCACCAAATGCAAAGTCATGAAGATCGGAGAAGGGCAAAGAAGACCGCCGACAGAGTACAGGCTAGGTGGAAAAGGCTACAAACCTCGTCAAAGGAGAAAGACCTTGGGGTGAGTATAACGCCAAGCACGTCTCCGGAAACACACATCAACCAGATAACTGCGGCAGCATATGGGCGACTGGCAAACCTAAGATTAGCGTTCCGTTACCTTAACAAGGAATCGTTCATGACACTGTACACCGTGTACGTCAGGCCCATACTAGAGTATGCAGCACCAGTCTGGAACCCACACTTGGTCAAGCACGTCAAGAAATTAGAGAAAGTGCAAAGGTTTGCGAAAAAGCTAGTTCCACAACTCAGGGGACTGTCCTATGAAGTAAGGTTGAGGGAAATAGGACTAACAACACTAGAGGATAGAAGGGTTAGAGGAGTCATGATAACGACATACAAAATACTGCGGGGAATCGACAAGGTAGATAGTGACAGGATGTTCCAGAGAGGGAACACAGAAACAAGGGGGCACAACTGGAAGCTGAAGACTCAGATGAGTCAAAGGGATGTTAGGAAGCATTTCTTCAGCCACAGAGTAGTCAGGAAGTGGAATAGTCTAGCGAACGATATAGTGGAGGCGGGAACCATACATAGTTTTAAGACAAGGTATGATAAAGCTCATGGAGCAGGGAGAGCAGAGACCCAGTAGCGGTCAGCGAAAAGGCGGGGCCAGGAGCTGAGTCTCGACCCCTGCAACCACAATTAAGTGAGTACGCACACGCACACGCACATGCACACACACACACACACACACACACACACACACACACACACACAGGGGTCAGTCCTAGGACCTGTACTGTTTTTGGTATATGTGAATGACATAACGGAAGGGATAGACTCAGAAGTGTCCCTGTTTGCAGATGATGTGAAGTTAATGAGAAGAATTAAATCAGTCGAGGATCAGGCAGGACTACAAAGAGACCTGGACAGGCTACAAGCCTGGTCCAGTAACTGGCTCCTTGAATTTAACCCTGCCAAATGTAAAGTCATGAAGATCGGGGAAGCGCAAAGAAGAAAGGTTAAGGGAAATCGGCCTGACGACACTAGAGGACAGGAGGGTTAGGGGAGACCTGATAACGACATATAAAATTCTGCGAGGAATAGATAAGGTGGACAGAGACAAGATGTTCCAGAGAGGGGACACAGAAACAAGGGGTCACAATTGGAAGTTGAAGACTCCTATGAGTCAAAGGGATGTTAGGAAGTATTTCTTCAGTCATAGAGTTGTCAGGAAGTGGAATAGCTTGGAAAGCGACATAGTGGAGGCAGGAACCATACATAGTTTTAAGACGAGGTTTGATAAAGCTCATGGAGCAGGGAGAGAGAGGACCTAGTAGCAATCAGTGAAGAGGTGGGGCCAGGAGCTATGAATCGACCCCTGCAACCACAAATAAGTGAGTACAAATAGGTGAGTACACACACACACACATACAGATGAATCACAAGGATGTTAGGAAGTATTTCTTCAGTCACAGAGTGGTCAGGAAGTGGAATAGCTTGGGAAGCGATGTAGTGGAGGCAGGATCCATTCATAGCTTTAAGAAGAGGTATGATAAGGCTCATGGCGAAGGGAGAGAGACCCAGAAGCGGCCAGTGAAGAGGCGGGGGCCAGGAACTATGACTCGACCCCTGCAACCACAACTAGGTGAGTACACACACACACACACACACGCACATGCACACACACACCTCACATACACACACACACCTCACATACATACACACACCTCACACACATACACACATAGCTTTAAGCAGAGGTATGATAAAGCTCATGGCGCAGGGAGAGTGACCCAGTAGCGGCCAGTGAAGAGGCGGGGCCAGGAGCTTTGACTCGACCCCTGCAACCACAACTAGGTGAGTACAACTAGGTGAGTACACCTCACACACATACACACACACACACCTCACACACACACCTCACACACACCTCATACACACACCTCATACACACACCTCATACACACACCTCATACACACACCATACACACACCTCTCACACACCTCACACACACACTTCACACACACACTTCACACACACACGGAGGGGCCGGGTTCAATTCCCGGTGGGGCAGAAACATTTCGAAGTGTTTCCTTACATACACATACACACACATATATACAACAGGCCTAGTGTCTAATTGACATGTGCCTAGGACAAAATGGTAACTAACACACATACACACAGAGATATGATAAAGCTCATGGCGCAGGAGAGTGAGCCAGTAGCGGCCAGTGAAGAGGCGGGGCCAGGAGCTATGACTCGACCACAACTAGGTGAGTACACACACACACACACACTAACAAACACACACACACACACACACAAACACACACACAACCACATGACCCCGATGGGATGGTGGCTAGCGCTCTTGCTTCACGCACGGAGGGCCCGGGTTCAATTCCCGGCGGGGCCGAAACATTTCGAAGTTTTTCCTTACACACACACACACATACATACAGCAGGCCTAGTGTCTAATCGACATGTGCCTAGGACAAAATGGTAACTAACTAACACACAGGAAAAAGATCTTGGGGTGAGTATAACACCAGGCACATCTCCTGAGGCGCACCTCAACCAAATAACTGCTGCAGCATACGGGCGCCTAGCAAACCTAAGAACAGCATTCCGACATCTTAATAAAGAATCGTTCAGGACCCTGTACACTGTGTACGTTAGGCCCATACTGGAGTATGCAGCACCAGTCTGGAACCCACATCTAGCCAAGCACGTGAAGAAGCTCGAGAAAGTGCAAAGGTTTGCAACAAGACTAGTCCCGGAGCTAAGGGGTATGTCCTACGAGGAGAGGTTAAGGGAAATAGACCTGTCGACACTGTAGGACAGGAGAGATAGGGGGGACATGATAACGACATATAAGATACTGAGAGGAATTGACAAGGTTGACAGAGACAGAATGTTCCAGAGATGGGACACAACAACAAGGGGACACAGTTGGAAGTTGAAGACTCAGATGAATCACAGGGATGTTAGGAAGTATTTCTTCAGTCACAGAGTGGTTGGGAAGTGGAATAGTTTAGGAAGTGATGTAGTGGAGGCAGGTTCCATACATAGCTTTAAGAAGAGGTATGATAAAGCTCATGGCGCAGGGAGAGTGACCCAGTAGCGGCCAGTGAGAGGCGGGTCCAGGAGCTATGACTAGACCCCTGCAACCACAACTAGGTGAGTACAACTAGGTGAGTACACACACATACACACACACACGTCCCTCCCTTCTAGTTTTTCTTAAGAAACTCAGAGTTTACAATGTCATGTTTTCAGGTCACTGCAGTCTGTACCATTTATGTATGAATGACCTAGATCTCTCTCTCTCTCTCTCTCTCTCTAATACATGAATGGATATGATAATGGTATACATATCGTTGCTTCACATATTTGCAGACTATGGAGCAGCACTCTACCTCAGCCTGAGGGACTGACCACCTCAAAACCACGTCTCCAAGGATGATGGACCGATGACATCGTCTTCACACCTCCACTGCTTCTGCTGACTCCTCTGTACCCGACTCAAGAAGCTTGCTGTGTAGGCCAAACATTTCCCAATAAACCTACCTAACTACTGCACAATGTGTCTTAGCACACACACACACATATGTATTTTCATAGTGGTTGTCTTCCATATATATATATATATACATATATTTATATATATATATATCCTCTTAAAACATGAGTGTGTTGAACACATGTTGAACAGGTGTGGAATTAACACACTTGCAACACAGTTGTTCCGTCACCACATGTTCATAGAGGATCTGATCTTGTCCACAAGTTGAAAATCAGAAATGTTTACGTCACCAGTTAGACAGCAGTTAGACAGTTAGACAGCAGTTAGACTGTTAGACAGCAGTTAGACAGTTAGACAGCAGTTAGACAGTTAGACAGCAGTTAGACAGTTAGACACCAGTTAGACAGTTAGACAGCAGTTAGACAGTTAGACAGCAGTTAGACAGCAGTTAGACAGTTAGACAGCAGTTAGACAGTTAGACAGCAGTTAGACAGTTAGACAGCAGTTAGACAGTTAGACAGCAGTTAGACAACAGGTAGACAGTCTGTGGGTTACCTGTGGACATGCTGCCATCAGTGTATATACTGACACAACCAGCAGTGTTTCCATCATGACAGCAGTGTTTCCATCATGACAGCAGTGTTTCCATCATGACAGCAGTATTTCCATCATGACAGCAGTGTTTCCATCATGACAGCAGTGTTTCCATCATGACAGCAGTGTTTTCATCATGACAGCAGTGTTTCCATCATGACAGCAGTGTTTCCATCATGACAGCAGTGTTTCCATCATGACAGCAGTGTTTCCATCTTCTTAGCAGTGTTTCCATCATGACAGACAGCAGTGTTTCCATCATGACAGCAGTGTTTCCATCATGCAGCAGTGTTTCCATCTGACAGCAGTGTTTCCATCATGACAGCAGTGTTTCCATCATGACAGCAGTGTTTCCATCATGACAGCAGTGTTTCCATCATGACAGCAGTTTTCCATCATGACAGCAGTGTTTCCATTTCCCTGTCAGCTACATGAGTGTTTCCATCATGACAGCAGTGTTTCCATCATGACAGCAGTGTTTCCATCATGAGCAGTGTTTCCATCATGACAGCAGTGTTTCCATCATGACAGGTTTCTCTTTACAGTGTTTCCATCATGACAGCAGTGTTTCCATCATGACAGCAGTGTTTCCATTCATGTTTCCATCAGACAGCAGTGTTTCCATCATGGACAGCAGTGTTTCCATCATGCAGCAGTGTTTCCATCATGACAGCAGTGTTTCCATCATGACAGCAGTGTTTCCATCATGAGCAGTGTTTCATCAGCAGTGTTTCCAGCCAGTGTTTCCATCATGACAGCAGTTTTCCATCATGACAGCATGTTTCCATCATGACAGTGTTTCCAGTAGTTTCCATATCAGCAGTGTTTCCATCATGACAGCAGTGTTTCCATCATGACAGCAGTGTTTCCATCATGACAGCAGTGTTTCCATTTTCACATGTTTCTCCATCATGAGCAGTGTTTCCATCATGACAGCAGTGTTTCCATCATGACAGCAGTGTTTCCATCAGACAGCAGTGTTTCCATCATGACAGCAGTGTTTCCATCCATCAGCAGTGTTTCCATCATGACAGCAGTGTTTCCATCATGACAGCGTGTTTCCATCAGTGTTTCCATCATGTAGTGTTTCCATCATGAGCAGTTTTCCATCATGAGCAGTGTTTCCATCATGACAGAGTGTTTCCATATGAGCAGTGTTTCCATCATGACAGCAGTGTTTCCATCATGACAGCAGTTTTCATCATGACAGCAGTGTTTCCATCATGACAGCAGTGTTTCATCATGACAGGTGTTCCAATCAGCAGTGTTTCCATCATGACAGCAGTGTTTCCATCATGACAGCAGTGTTTCCATCTGTTAGCAGTGTTTCCATCATGACAGCATGTTTCCATCATGACAGCAGTGTTTCCATCATGAGCAGTGTTTCCATCTGAGCAGTGTTTCCATCATGCAGCAGTGTTTCCATCATGCAGCATGTTATCCACTTTCGTCCTGCGTTCCTCCTCTCCGCTGTCTCTCGCGTTTCCTCTGCTTTCTCTGCAGTGTTTCCATCTGCGCATGTCTCTGCGCAGTTCCATCTGGCAGTGTTTCCATCTGCTGTTTCCTCTTGTCCACATGCGCTGTTTCCATCATGCGCATGTTTCCATCATGCGTGTTTCATCTGCAGCTTTTCCTCATGCCAGTGTTCCTCATGCACGTGTTCCATCATGACAGTGCAGTGTTTCCATCATGACAGCAGTGTTTCCATCTGGCATGTTTCCTCATGTTTAGCAGTGTTTCCATCTGGCAGTGTCCATCATGACAGCAGTGTTTCCATCATGACAGCGTGTTCCATCATGACATGCAGTGTTTCCATCATGACACAGTGTTTCCATCATGACAGCAGTGTTTTCATGACAGCAGTGTTTCCTATGACAGCAGTGTTTCATCTACAGTGTTCACATACAGCAGTGTTCATCATGCAGCAGCCATCATGGCAGTGTTCATCAGTTAGCAGTGTTCATCGAGCATGTTTCCATCATGCACAGTGTTCCATCAGACAAGTGTTCATCGACAGTGTCACATGACATGTCATCATGAAGTTTTATCTTGAGCAGTGCCATCATGAGAGTGTTCACTGAAGCAGTTCATATGACACAGTATATGAGCAGTGTTCATTGACAGCAGTGTTTCCTACGCCATATGACGCAGGTTCGACGCTGTTTCTCTGCGTGCTCATGCGAGCATCCTTTTCCATCTTGTGTTTCATCAGTGTCACTTGTTCTGTTTCATCTGCAGTTTCATCTGAGCGTGTTTCATCTGTAGCAGTTCATGACAGCAGTGTTTCATCACATCATCAGCTGTTTCATCTCTTTCTCATAGCGTTTCATATGCACGTTTGAGAGGTTTCATCTGTTACAGTGTTTCCATCTGCAGTGTTTCCATCATGACAGCAGTGTTTCCATCATGACAGCAGTGTTTCCATCATTAGCAGTGTTTCCATCATGACAGCAGTGTTTCCATCATGACAGCAGTGTTTCCATCATGTTGATCAGTGTTTCCATCATGACTGCAGTGTTTCCATCATGACAGCAGTGTTTCCATCATGCTAGCAGTGTTTCCATCATGACAGCAGTGTTTCCATCATGACGCAGTGTTTCCATTTGTTAGCAGTGTTTCCATCATGACAGCAGTGTTTCCATCATGACAGCAGTGTTTCCATCTTGTAGCTGTTTCATCATGACAGCAGTGTTTCCATCATGACAGCAGTGTTTCCATCATGACAGCAGTGTTTCCATCATGACAGCAGTGTTTCCATCATGACAGCAGTGTTTCCATCATGACAGCAGTGTTTCCATCATGACAGCAGTGTTTCCATCATGACAGCAGTGTTTCCATCATGACAGCAGTGTTTCCATCTTGTTAGCAGTGTTTCCATCATGTCAGCAGTGTTTCCATCATGTTAGCAGTGTTTCCATCATGTTAGCAGTGTTTCTCACGGTGGGAAGGAAGGTCATATGGCAGACATTATGTACACAGATGTAACCTTAGTCAATGTGAGGAGGACAGCTGTTGTCTGCTACCCTCCCTCCCTCTTGCTACCTCCCTCCCTCCAGCTACCCTCCCTCTCTTTTGCTGCTCTCTCTCCTGCTGCCCTCCCTCCCTTTCTCCTGCTGAACACCCTCCCTCCCTCCCTCCCTCCTGCTGCCCTCCCTCCTTCCTGCTGCCCTCCCTCCCTCCTGCTGCCCTCTCTCCCTCCGGCTGCCCTCCCTCCCTCCTGCTGCCCTCCCTCCCTCCTGCTGCCCTCCCTCCCTCCTGCTGCCTTCCTTTCTTCCTCCTGCTGCTCTCCCTCCCTCCTGCTGCTCTCCCTCCCTCCTGCTTCCCTCGCTCCCTCCTGCTACCCTCCCTCTTGCTGCCCTCCCTCTTTTCCTTCTGCTGCCCTCCCTCCCTCATGTTGCCCTCCCACCCTACTGCTACCCTCCCTCTTGCTGCCCTCCATCCCTCCTTCCTGCTGCTCTCCTTCCCTCTTGCTTCCCTCCCTCCCTACTGCTGCCCTCACTCCCTCCTGCTGCCCTCCCTCTCTCCCTCCTGCTACCCTCCCTCCCTCTTGCTACCCCCCCTCCCTCCTGCTACCCTCCCTCCCTCTTGTTAACCTCCCTTCCTCCAGCTACCCTCCCTCCTGCTGCCCTCCCTCGCTCCTGCTACCCTCCCTCCCTCCTGCTACCCTCCCTCCCTCCCTCTTGCTACCCTCCCTCCTTACTGCTACCCTCCCTCCCTCTTGCTAACCTCCCTCCCTCCTGCTACCCTCCCTTCCTCCAGCTACTCTCCCTCCCTCCTGCTACCCTCCCTTCCTCCAGCTACTCTCCTCCCTCCTGCTACCCTCCTTCCCTCTTGCTACCCTCCCTCCCTCCTGCTACCCTCCCTCCCTCTTGCTATCCTCCCTCCTTCCTGCTGCCCTCCCTCCCTCTTGCTACCCTCCCTCCCTCCTGCTTCCCTCCCTCTTGCTACCCTTTCTCCCTCCTGCTACCCTCTCTTGCTACCCTCCCTTTTGCTATCCTCCCTCTTGCTACCCTCCCTCTTGCTACCCTCCCTCTTGCTACCCTCCCTCTTGCTACCCTCCCTCCTGATACCCTCCCTCTTTCTTGCTACCCTTCTTCCTACTACCCTCCCTCCTTCCTGATACCCTCCCTACTTCCTGATACCCTCTATCCTCATACCCTCCTTCCTGCTACTTTCCTTCTTGCTACCCTCCTTCCTGCTACCCTTCTTCCTGCCACCCTCCTTCTTGCTACCCTCCTTCCTGCTACCTTCCTTCCTGCTACCTTTCTTCTTTCTACCCCCTTCCTGCTGCCTTCCTTCCTGCAACCCTCCTTCCTTCTACCCTCCTTCCTGCTACCCTCCTTACTGCTACCCTCCTTCCTGCTACCCTCCTTCCTGCTACCCTCCTTCCTGCTACCCTCCTTCCTGCTACCCTCCTTCCTTCTACCCTCCTTCCTGTTACCCTTCTTTTGCTACCCCCTTCCTGCTACCCACTTTCCTGCGACCCTCCTTCCTGCTACCCTCCTTCCTGCTACCCTCCTTCCTGCTACCCTCCTTCCTGCTACCCTCCTTCCTGCTACCCTCCTTCTGCTACCCTCCTTCCTGCTACCCTCCTTCCTGCTACCCTCCTTCCTGCTACCCTCCTTCCTGCTACCCTCCTTCCTGCTACCCTCCTTCCTGCTACCCTCCTTCCTGCTACCCTCCTTCCTGCTACCCTCCTTCCTGCTACCCTCCCTCCTTCCTTCTGCACTATACTCCGCATTATTATAATTATTTTTATTATTAGCAGTAGTAGTAGTAGCTGTAGTAGCAGTAGTAGTAGTAACAGTAGTACAACTACTAGTACTACTACTAGTAGTACTAGTAGTTTTGCTTCAAAATATTACTAGTATGGAACACTTTGTATACAACTGTGTTGGTTCATCTGAGCTCCACCTTGACCTGGATGTATTAGTGGGCCCCGTGCACCTATGACTGCATCTGCTACTGCTTCACTACTGTACAAGATTGGTATACAATACTGTTGCGTATCTTTAAGTATACGCAATAAGAATTTTATATTTCATGTATATCTATTATCATATAAGTTTATATTGGAGATATTTTCAGTAATAGCTAAACTAAAAATATCTTACTTTATAAACTTGTATACTTAGTTGTGTAAATAGGTAGGATGATATATGACGGTAGCTAACTAGCTATCCGGTCGTTATGAAACGTCAGGTATTCCCGCCTTGAAGCCACGTCACCATACCTAAGGTTGTGGCCACCAGCCTGACCCAAGGCAGTCTTCACTTGCTCTCTGATGGAGAACAAACTTCCCTTACCTTGTGGAAGTACACCATCTCTTCTCCTGGATTAACTCTTCTTGCATTTCCCGAGGAATTGGTCTCTAGCTCCACCCTGAGCAAGTCTACGTGTGCTACGACATTAAGAGACTCTGAAATTGGTCTCTAGCTCCACCCTGAGCAAGTCTACGTGTGCTACGACATTAAGAGACTCTGAAATTGGTCTCTAGCTCCACCCTGAGCAAGTCTACGTGTGCTACGACATTAAGAGACTCTGAAATTGGTCTCTAGCTCCACCCTGAGCAAGTCTACGTGTGCTACGACATTAAGAGACTCTGAAATTGGTCTCTAGCTCCACCCTGAGCAAGTCTACGTGTGCTACGACATTAAGAGACTCTGAAATTGGTCTCTAGCTTCACCCGGAACGAACCAGTGTATATTAATTTAGTGAAGAGTGTTATTTAGTTACAACTATATTAAGAACTAAAGTAAGGCATAAGATATATATTATATTAGTGAAACTAACTGGAAGGTGTTTAAATATTAATTTATTTTACTAAGTAATGTTACACTTAGTATTGGACAAATAAAATCCTGGTAAAGTATTGTGTGCATTATATCCATTCCTGATTATTACGAGAAGCAATAATACAAAATCAATCAACTGGCCTGAATCGTAATAAATCCCGACAAGATGAAATTAAGACACATGTACAACATCTGGGTGTCTTTATTGTAGACGTTTCGCCCTCCAGTGGCTTTATCAATACAAAATTCTAGGACATAATTTGAAGAGAGTAGAACTATATACAAAAGATGAGGTAATCAGTCCGTCAGTCTTGGAGTTGGTGTGTTCAGGACAGATTCTCCAGACCAGCGGTGCTGAACACACAACTCCAAGGCTGACGGACTGATTACCTCATCTTTTGTATATAGTTCTTCTCTCTTCAAATTATGTCCTAGAATTTTGTATTGATAAAGCCACTGGATGGCGAAACGTCTAATAGACACCCAGATATTGCACATGTGTCTTTGCTTCACTACTGCCACTACCACATGTTCCATTATCGTGTATGTGTGTGGGATGGATCACCTCGCTGGTGGGCGAAACGTCTCTTGGTTAAACTACCCGGGGTTGAGTGCGTTATTTAATTAACGGATATTGATGTTGATTATTTTAATAGAAGTCCCCGGTTTTCTTTTTAAATTATATATCCTTGGTTGGGCCCCATTTAG
>WNWK01056052.1:0-11108 GCA_009830355.1 Cherax destructor
CAAGTGCCATTACCAAACGAATTTATTCCCATAAGGAATAAGGTAAATTAAACTAGTCCTTTTAGACCCCCAAAAATACACTTACAAAAATACACTTACATAATTGTTCGAGTTTGGAGCATCGAACACCGGGGTCCACTGTAATTATGTGAGTCCTGGAAAGGGGAAATACAATGCCTGCACTTTAAAGGAGGGGTCTGGGATAGTGACAGCTGGGAGGGACTATTCTCAGCTGTCGTATCTGAGCGCCTCTGCAAAGACAGTGATTATGTATGAGTGTGGTGAAAGTGTTGAATGATGATGAAAGTATTTTCTTTTGTGGATTTTCTTTCTTTTTGGGTCACCCTACCTCGGTGGGGAGACGGCCGACTTGTTAAAAAAAAAAAAAAAAATATTTTAAGTTCATTTTTAAGTGTATTTTTTGGGGTCTGGAATGGATTATTCTAATTTACATTATTCCTTATGGGAACAAATTCGTTCGGTATGGGCATTCGAACAGCATTCTGAAACGAATTAAGCACGTAACTCGAGGTACCACTGTATTCTGAACTTTGTGTTAAATTGGCCAAATTACCAATTTCCAATCACTTTATTGGGTAGTTGAAACAGTTGACTGGACAATTTATTGTGCTCAACCGATAAGATAGAAGTAATACTAGCAAAATAGCTAAGAATTTGGTTGACTGGAAAATTGTAATTGGCCTAAAACAGACTTAATGTTTTCTTCTCCACCATAGGAAAGAATCTAGCGAGTAAAATCCCAAGCTCAAACACCCGTCCAACAGACTACCTCACAAACACCTACCCTAATACGCTATTCCTAGCTCCTACCAACCCAATTGAAGTCTCGCTCATAATCAACACCCTTAAAAACAAGGCAGGAGACATAAACAGCCTACCAACTTTTATGTACAAAAAAGCTTCACAGGTACTGTCACCAATCATAGCAACACTATTCAATAAATCCATTGAAGCCTCTACCTTTCCATCAATTCTCAAAATAGCTAGGGTCACCCCGATCCACAAAGGAGGTGATCAAACAGACCTGAATAATTATAGACCAATTTCTAATTTACCATTGCTTTCTAAAATCTTCGAAAAATTAATTCATAGACAAATCTATTCCTACCTCGTCTCACACAATGTACTCAACCCCTGTCAATTTGGATTCAGGACAAACAAGAGCACAAACGATGCTATTACACACATGTTGGAGTTAATATATACAGCACTTGAGAAAAAAAAGTCCCACTGGGAATCTTCATTGATCTCCAAAGCTTTTGATACAGTCGACCATGATTTACTGCTCACAAAATTAGCACACTATGGTATAAGGGGGCACCCACTCAACTACCTAAAATCATACCTCACCAACAGAAGCCAATACGTGTACACAAATGGAGAGAACTCTTCCACACAACCAATTACAATCGGAGTCCCTCAAGGAAGTGTCCTGGGGCCACTCCTATTCCTCATTTACATAAATGACCTACCGAATGCATCACAACTACTCAAACCCATTTTATTTGCAGATGACACAACATATGTCTTCTCTCACCCAAATCCAGTTATACTGGCCAACACTGTTAATGCCGAATTACAGAAAATATCAACATGGATGACGACTAACAAGCTTACTCTCAATACTGACAAGACCTACTTCATACAGTTTGGAAGCAAAGTCACAAATGTTCCACTTAACATAACACTTAATGGTACACCCATCACAAGACTCACAGAGGAAAATTCCTAGGAATCCACCTTGACAGTAGCCTTAAATTCCAAACACATATACAACAAATTTCCAAGAAAATCTCGAAGACAGTAGGCATATTATCAAAGATACGCTATTATGTACCTCAATCAGCTCTCCTTGCACTCTATCATTCACTTATCTACCCGTATCTCACCTATGGAATCTGTGCATGGGGATCAACAACGTTAAATCACCTTAGACCACTCATAACACAACAAAAGGCCGCAGTCAGAATGATAACAAATTCCCACTCTAGACAGCATACTCCACCAATATTCAAAAGTCTCAAACTACTCACCGTAAAGAACATTCATACTTACTCTTGTGCCTACTACATATATAAAACTTTACACTCTAATATAAACCCTCTGCTCAAAACTCTCCTCACCAACTTTAATAGGACCCATGACCACAACACACGACACAGATCACTTTTTGATATACCCCGTGTTCATATCAACCTATGTAAAAATTCTATGCACATAAAGGGCCCCAGAATCTGGAATTCATTACCAGTAAATATTAAGATAATCTTGTCTGAAAATCAATTTAAGACTCAACTCAAAAACCACCTACTCACCCAAACCTAAATGATCATGCTATAAACTACTTTGAAAAATGCTCATTGTTACTTTCCTATACGATAATCTCAATTTTTAATAATATGTTACTATTATGTTACCCCCTACTCATATTATAAGTTAATGTCAAAAATGCTCAATGTTATTTTCCTTAAGATAATCTCAATTCCATATTATCATTCAAGAATCTTAACACCTGTAAAAATCTAAGATCTAATATCATTATATAATAATTTAAACAGTAAAATTTCATCATATTGTAATTTTGAAAATAATTTTTAACTAGAATAAACTCAATAAATTTCTCTAATATTAAGTACCTAGTTTTTAAGGACTAGAATAAGCTGCCCCTATTGCCATGGCATGTCAGTGGCTCTCCTTGCACTCAATTTACATTGTAACTTCCAATACCCATGTAACCTGCAATGAAATAAAATTTGTTTGTTTGTTTGTTTGTTTAAAGTTGACAAAATCGCCGATGCGTAAATATTGCTGATGCATCAAAACTCGCGAGAGCGTAACTTCGTCAATTTTCCATCAAATTTCGCACTTTTTGTTTTATTACCTTCAGAAAAAGATTCTCTACCATTTCACTCTGAGATTTGGCCTCTGGACCCTGAAAGGGTCCAGAGGTCAAGAGGTTTCTTTTAGGTATATAGGAGTAAGACTAAGGACCAGATAGGCCCCTTATAAGTTGCTCAGGTCAGCTCACTGACAGTGACAAAGAAATGTGTACATCTTCAACACATATTTCTTCTCAGTTTTGACACAGGAGAATATTAGAGAAATTCCAGAAATAAAAATTATATATGTCAGGACAAAAATAAGTTATGCACAATCAGTCACTAGTGACATGGTTCTTAGACAAATAGATAGATTAAAACCAAACAAATCCCCAAACCCAGATGAACTGTTTCCAAGAGTTATAAAGGAATGTAAGGAGGAACTTAGCAAACCATTAGCTAGTCTTTTTGAACATAACACTACAAACTGGTATAGTGCCAGAAAGCTGGAAAATAACAAATGTGATACCTATCTACAAAGCAGGTGACAAGTCCTTAGTTTCGAATTATTGACCAATTAGCCTAACCTCCATTGTGGAATCAATTTGAAGACATAAACTAAGATATTTGAGGTAGATCATGGTAATGAATACAATATTGTGTGTATGGACTTCAGTAAGGCTTTAGATTGAGTTCCACATCAGAGGTTGTTGAAGAATGTAGAAGCACACAGAATATGAATGGAAATACTGGCATGGTTGACAGACAATCACCAGAGTGTTTGCACAAATGGGGAGATATCAGAGTGGGAGTGCATTACAAATGGTGTTCCACAGGGGTCAATGTTGGGCCCTTTGTTGTTCACAATATAAATAATAATAATAATAATAATAATTTTATTTTGACATGATACAAGGTTGTACTACATAGTTCTAGGTATACATGAGGTGGCCATGCCAAAAGCCCCTAATATGCTGAGCATTGTGGGCATTCTTAAAATTAATTAACAGTAGACTACGAAAGCAAAAGACTCGGCAGACGATGTAACATCCCCCCAATGAAAAGCAGGGGTGCCACTAGCACGTTGAGAGACAACACAATAAGTGTCAGGGGCCCAAGACTGTTCAACTGCCTCCCAGCATACATAAGGGGGATTACCAATAGACCCCTGGCTGTCTTCAAGCAGGCACTGGACAGGCACCTAAAGTCGGTGCCTGACCAGCCAGGCTGTGGTTCGTACGTTGGACTGCGTGCGGCCAGCAGTAACAGCCTGGTTGATCAGGCTCTGATCCAACATGAAGCCTGGTCACAGACCGGGCCGCAGGGGCGTTGACCCCTGGAACTCTCTCCAGGTAACTCCAGGTAAACTCCAGGTAAAAAATTTTGGTTGATAATTTACAAAATAAGTATAATTGTTCTAGGTAGTAGGTTGGTAGACAGCAACCTCCCAGGGAGGTACTACCGTCTTGCCAAGTGAGTGTAAAACGAAAGTCTGTAATTGTTTTACATGATGGTAGGATTGCTTGTGTCTTTTTTCTGTCTTGTAAACATGCAAGATTTCAGGTATGTCTTGTTACTTCTACTTACACTTAGGTCACACTACACATTCATGTACAAGCATATATATATATACACTACATTGTAGAGCTACAGGTGGAGAGGGGAAGCAGTACCGATAGAGACAAACCAGACTTTAAAAGAGGAAACTACACGGGCTTGAGGAATTTCCTGCAGGACATCCAGTGGGAAAGGGAAATGGAAGGACTGACAACAAATGAAATGATGGAATACGTAGGGGCAAAGTGCAAGGAGGCAGAGGAACGGTTTATACCCAGAGGCAAATGTTTAAATGGGAAGGCCAGAAAGAGCCCCTGGTTTACCCAAAGGTGCAGGGAGGCAAAGAATCAGAGTATCAGAGAATGGAAACGGTACAGAAGGCAAAGAACCCAAGTAAACAAAGAGATTAGTAGAAGAGCTAGAAACGAGTATGCACAAGTACGGAGGGAGGCCCAGAGACAGTCGAAACGACATAGCATCGAAAGTTAAGTCCGACCGAAACTGATGTTCAGTCACATCAGAAGGAAGACAACAGTCAAGGACCAGGTGATAAGGCTGAGGAGAGAAGATGGGGAACTCACAAGTAATGATCAAGAGGTATGTGAGGAGCTCAACTTGAGGTTTAAGGAAGTATTCACAATGGAGGAAGGAAGGCAGCTGGGTAGACAGGACATGGTTCGTCACCAACAAGGGATGTACCAAGTGCTAGAGGCTTACACACAACTGAGGAGGAAGTGAAGCAGTTACTCAGTGACCTCGATACCTCAAAGGCGATGGGTCCGGACAATATCTCCCGTGGGTTCTTCGGGAAGGAGCTGAGGTACTGAGTGTGCCACTTACCACAATATTCAACACATCCCTTGAAACTGGGCAGCTACCTGAGGTATGGAAGAAGGCCAACGTAGTCCCCATTTTTAAAAAGGAGACAGAAAAGAGGCACTAAACTATAGACCGGTGTCACTTACATGTATAGTGTGCAAAGTCCTGGAGAAAATCATCAGGAAAAGAATAGTGGAACACCTTGAGCGGAACAGGATAATAAACACCAGACAGCATGGATTCCGGGAAGGCAAATCCTGTGTAACAAACCTCCTAGAGTTCTATGATAAAGTAACAGAGGTAAGGCAGGAGAGAGAAGGTGGGTTGATTGCATTTTCCTGGACTGCAGGAAGGCCTTCGACACAGTTCCTCACATGAGATTAGTAAAGAAGTTGGAAGAACAAGCAGGTATAACAGGAAGGGCACTGGAATGGATCAGGGAATACCTCAAAGGGAGGCAACAACGGGTCATGGTGCGTGGTGAGGTATCACAGTGGGCGCCTGTGACGAGTGGTGTACCGCAGGGGTCAGTCCTAGGACCAGTGTTATTCCTGGTTTATGTAAATGACATGACGGATGGGATAGACTCAGAAGTGTCTCTATTCGCGGATGATGTGAAAATAATGAGGAGAATCACATCAGAAGAGGACCAGGCAGGGCTGCAAACAGACCTGGACAAGCTCGACATCTGGTCTAGCAGTTGGCTTCTCGAATTCAATCCCTCCAAATGCAAAGTCATGAGGATCGGAGAAGGGCAAGAAGACCGCTGACAGAGTACAAGCTAGGCGGACAAAGGCTACAAACCTCGGCAAAGGAGAAAGACCTTGGAGTGAGTATAACGCCTAGCACGTCTCCGGAGGCACACATCAACCAGATAACTGCGGCAGCATATGGGCGTCTGGCAAACCTTAGATTAGCGTTCCGTTACCTTAACAAGGAATCGTTCAAGACACTGTATACCGTGTACGTCAGGCCCATACTAGAATATGCAGCACCAGTCTGGAACCCACACCTGGTCAAGCACGTAAGGAAACTAGAGAAAGTGCAAAGGTTTGCGACAAGGTTAGTTCCACAACTCAGGGGTCTGTCTTATGAAGAAAGGTTGAGGAAATAGGACTAACAACACTGGAGGAAAGAAGGGTCAGAGGAGACATGATAACGACATACAAAATACTGCGGGAATTGACAAGGTAGATAGTGACAGGTTGTTTCAGAGAGGGAACACAGAAACAAGGGGACACAACTGGAAGCTGAAGACTCAGATGAGTCAAAGGGATGTCAGGAAACATTTCTTCAGCCACAGAGTAGTCAGGAAGTGGAATGGACTAGAGAAAGATATAGTGGAGGCAGGAACCATACATAGTTTTAAGACAAGGTATGATAAAGCTCATGGAGCAGGGAGAGCAGAGACCCAGTAGCAGACAGCGAAGAGGCGGGGCCAGGAGCTGAGACTCGACCCCTGCAACCACAATTAGGTGAGTACAATTAGGTGAGTACACCCCTCTGGGTTTTCTTCTATTTTCTTACTAGTTCTTGTTCTTATTTCCTCTTATCTCCATGGGGAAGTGGAACAGAATTCTTCCTCCATAAGCCATGTGTGTCGTAAAGAGGCGACTAAAATGCCGGGAGCAAGGGGCTAGTAACCCCTTCTCCTGTATATATTACTAAATGTAAAAGGAGAAACTTTCGTTTTTCCTTTTGGGCCACCCCGCTTCAGTGGGAAACGGCCAACGTGTTGAAAGAAAGAAGAAGTATAATTGTGTATTTAAGTTGTGAAATTTGAATATAAGTTGAACATAATAATTTGTTAATTGCAGCAATGCAATTAATTAAATCAGATCAAACAAATTAAAACAATTAGTTGTATTGCAATTACAGTTTATATGTTCATTAGATAAGTTACACAGAGTACAAGAGAGTGGATTATTTTATTGGTTAATGCTATAGAAACAGAGTTAGCTCAGTATGCATTATTTATAACAGGTTTTTACATTTAAGTGATTAATCAACTTTGTTGGTAATGTTAAATATTGTGCACTTAGGTTTGGGTGAGAAGGTGGTTTTTTTAGTAGCACTTTGAATTGAGGTACAGGCAGGGTTCCTTTGGCAATCACAGGTAATGAATTCCAAATTTTCGAGCCTTTAATGTGCATTGAGCTTTTGCATAGTGTTAGATGGACACGGGGAACATCGAGGAGTGATCTGTGTCTTGTGTTATGGTCATGTGTCCTGTTAAGGTTGGTAAGGAGAAGTTTGAGTGGTGGGTTAATATTTGAGTTTAGTGTTCTATGTATGTAATAGGCACAGTAAAAAGTATGGATGTCTTGTATGGTGAGTAAGTTTAGATTTTTGAATATTGGTGGAGTATGATGTCTGGAGTGTGAATTTATCATCATTCTAACTGCAGCCTTTTGTTGTGTTATTAATGGTCTGAGATGAGATATTGTTGTTGAGCCCTATGCGCAGATTCCATAGGTGAGGTAGGGGTAAATGAGTGTGTGATATAGGGTAAGGAGAGCTGGTTGTGGAACATAGTACCTATCTTGGACAGTATTCCCACGGTCTTGGAGACTTTCTTGGAAATTTGTTGTATATGTGTCTGAAATTTGAGGCCACTGTCAAGATGGATTCCTAAGAATTTTCCTAAGAATTTTCATAGATGAGGGAATAAACAGTGACATCAGCGAGTGTGCCGTTGACGCTAAAATAGGCTGTCAGATTAATTCTGATGAAGACACTATAGCGATACATGAAGATCTGGATAGGTTGATGCAGTGTTCAGAAAACTGGCAGATGCAGTTTAAAGCAGACAAAAACTAAGTTCTAAGCTTAGGAAAAGAGAATAATCTTGGCACTTGTAAATTTAATAATGTAGATCTCAATCACTGGTTACCAGTAATCTAAAGCCAAGACAACAGTAAGTGTTTGCAATAAAGCAATAGAATTATTGGCTTCACATCAAGAAGTATAAATAAGAGGAGTCCTCAAGTTATACAGTGGACCCCCGGAGTTCGTACTGCTCCAAACTCGAACAATTATGTAAGTGTATTTTTGTAAGTGCTTTTGTAAGTGTATTTTTGGGGGTCTAAAGGACTAAGGAAGGGGTAAGGAAAAACTAAGGAAGGGGTAGCAATAATGTTGAAGGACCAGTTATGGAAGGAGAAGAGGGAATATAAATGTGTAAATTCAAGGATTATGTGGATTAAAATAAGGGTCGGATGCAAAAAGTGGGTCATAATAAGCGTGTATGCACCTGGAGAAGAGAGGAGTGCAGAGGAGAGAGAGATTTTGGGAGATGTTAAGCGAATGTATAGGAACTTTTGAACCAAGTGAGAGAGTAATTGTGGTAGAGGACCTAAATGCTAAAGTAGGAGAAACATGTAGAGAGGGTGTGGTAGGTAAGTTTGGGGTGCCAGGTGTAAATGATAATGGGAGCCCTTTGATTGAACTTTGTATAGAAAGGGGTTTAGTTATAGGTAATAAATATTTTAAGAAAAAGAGGATAAATAAGTATACAAGATATGATGTAGGGCGTAATGACAGTAGTTTGTTGGACTATGTATTGGTAGATAAAAGACTGTTGAGTAGACTTCAGGATGTACATGTTTATAGAGGGGCCACAGATATATCAGATCACTTTTTAGTTGTAGCTAACGTGGGAGTGAAAGGTAGATGGGATACAAGGAAAATAGAAGCAGTAAGTTAGAGAGAGGTGAAGGTTTATAAACTAAAAGAGGAGGCAGTTATGGTAAGATATAAAGAAGTATTGGAGGATAGATGGGCTAGTGAGATTGTAGGCAATGGGGTCGAAGATGTATGGGGTAGGTTAAAGAATGTAGTGTTAGAGTGTTCAGCAGAAGTTTGTGGTTACAGGAAAGTGGGTGCGGGAGGGAAGAAGAGTGATTGGTGGAATGATGATGTAAAGAGAGTAGTAAGGGAGAAAAAGTTAGCATATGAGAGGTTTTTACAAAGTAGAAGTGATGCAAGGAGGGAAGAGTATATGGAGAGAAAAAGAGAGGTTAAGACAGTGGTGAAGCAATGTAAAAAGAGAGCAAATGAGAGAGTGGGTGAGATGTTATCAACAAATTTTGTTGAAAATAAGAAAAAGTTTTGGAGTGAGATTAATAAGTTGTGGAAGCCTAGGGAACAAATAGATTTGACAGTTAAAAATAGGATAGGAGAGTTATTAAATGGAGAGTTAGAGGTATCGGGAAGATGGAGGGAATATTTTGAGTTGTTAAATGTTGATGAAAGCAGGGAAGCTGTGATTTCGTGTATAGGGCAAGGAGGAATAACATCTTGTAAGAGTGTGGAAGAGCCAGTTGTGAGTGCGGGGGAAATTCGTGAGGCAGTGGGTAGAATAAAAGGGGGTAAGGCAGCTCGGCTTGATGGGATAAAGATAAAAATGTTAAAAGAAGGCAGGGATATAGTTTTGGAGTGGTTGGTGCTATTATTTAATAAATGTATGGAAGAGGGTAAGGTACCTAGGGACTGGAAAGAGCGTGTATTGTTCCTTTGTATAAAGGCAAAGGGGACAAAAGAGAGTGCAAAAATTATAGGGGAATACAGTAAGTCTGTTGAGTATACCAGGTAAAGTGTATGGTAGAGTTATTATTGAAAGAGTTAAGAGTAAGACGGAGAGCAGGATAGCAGATGACCAAGGGGGCTTTAGGAAAGAAAGGGGTGTGTAGACCAAGTGTTTACAGTGAAACATTAGGTGAACAGTATTTAGATAAGGGTAGAGAGGTTTTTGTGGCATTTATGGATTTGGAAAAGGCGTATGATAGAGGAGCAATGTGGCAGATGTTGCAGGTGTATGGAATAGGAGGAAGGATATTGAAAGCAGTGAAGAGCTTTTATGAGGATAGTGAGGCTCAGGTTAGTGTGTAGGAGAGAGGGAGATTATTTCCCTGTAAAAGTAGGCCTTAGACAAGAATGTGTGATGTCACCGTGGTTGTTCAATATATTTATAGATGGGGTTGTAAGAGAAGTGAATGCAAGGGTCTTGGCAAGAGGTGTGGGGTTAAAAGATAAAGAATCATATACAGAGTGGGAGTTGTCACAGTTGCTTTTTGCTGATGACACTGTGCTTTTGGGAGATTCTGAAAAGAAGTTCCAGAGGTTGGTGGATGAATTTGGTAGGGTATGTAAAAGAAGAAAATTGAAAGTGAATATAGGAAAGAGTAAGGTGATGAGGATAACAAAAAGATTAGGTGACAAAAGATTGGATATTAGATTGGAGGGAGAGAGTATGGAGGAGGTGAATGTATTCATTATTATTATTATAATCAAATAGAAGCGCTAAACCACAGGGGTTATACAGCACTGCAGGTTATTGTAGGATGCAGGGAGAGTAGGTTGTAAGAGGGAGATGGACGATTAGTAGGGTATGGAGTGCAAGATGACGGTGGATAGTGCAGGGGTGGAGGGTAGCAAGAGATCGAGGTAGAAGGGACTGAGGGAGGTGCTAGAAGTATAATCTTCAGAGTTTGTGTAGTAAGTCAGTTTCTGTCAAAAAGTCAATGAGAGAGTCAGGATTAAAGGAGGGTCCATCTGCAAGAAGGGAAGGTAAAGAAAGGGCCGCAGAGCGAAGACGTCGTTGGAGGTAAATTCTGCGTGCTCGTTGATAGTGGGGGCAGTCCAACAGGATATGTCGAACAGACACTGGAACCTGACAATGCTCACAGAGAGGGCAGGAGCCTCTCCATGAGATACCCGTGAGTAAGACGAGTGTGGCCGATGCGAAGACGGGAGAGAGTAGTCTCCCAACCTCGACATTGGTGACAAGAAGAAGGCCAGAAACCTATAACCGGTTTAATAGAATGAAGTTTGTTATTCAGCAGGTCAGACCAGCGTTGTTGCCAACAGGTGTGAAGGTGGGTAGCAATGACC
>WNWK01056053.1:0-11108 GCA_009830355.1 Cherax destructor
TGTTTCATATTTGCACTCTACTGCACATTTATTTAAGCTTTTATATTAAATTAAATCACATTTCTGCTTTAATAATATACTTCATAGCAATACTGTCTCCCTACAAGCGTTGCTAAACATATACACAGCACATCACCTAGACACACCCATAGTACGAGAAAGAGAAAAAGCTGCACTAGTGGGCCATTAAAAGTATGTTCTACAGTTTTTATCCTGACATGATGAGTGAGGGAAGTAGGGTAGGCAGGTGAGCAGCGGTACATGTTATGGAAGCGGACTCACTGCTGCACTTACTGCAACTGTGAATGTTATAACCATCTTGACCGTCGCATTATAATGAAGCTTATTAAATTTTACCGTAACGTCATGAATGGTAAACCTTATGTTACGTGCAGCAGGGTGTTACAAGAATGTTACGTGCACAGAAGGTGTTACAAGAATGTTACGTGCAGCAGAGGGTGTTACAAAATGTTACCTGCAGCAGAAGGTGTTACAAGAATGTTACGTGCAGCAGAAGGTGTTACAAGAATGTTACGTGCAACAGAAGATGTTACAAAGAATGTTACGTGCAACAGAAGGTGTTACAAAATGTTACGTGCAAGAAGGTGTTACAAGAATGTTACGTGCAACAGAAGGTGTTACAAGAATGTTACGTGCAGCAGAGGGTGTTACAAGAATTTAGGTTGCAGCAGAAGGTGTTACAAGAATGTTACGTGCAGCAGAGGGTGTTACAAGAATGTTACGTGCAGCAGAGGGTGTTACAAAAATGTTACGTGCAAAGAGGGTGTTTCAAGAATGTTAAGTGCAGCAGAGGGTGTTACAAGAATGTTACGCAGCAGAGGGTGTTGCAAGAATGTTACCTGCAGCAGAGGGTGTTACAAGAATGTTACCTCATCAGAGGGTGTTAAGAATGCTATCTGCAGCAGAGGGTGTTACAAGAATGTTACTGCAGCAGAGGGTGTTACAAGAATGTTACGTGCAGCAGAGGGTGTTACAAGAATGCTACGTGCAGCAGAGGGTGTTACAAGAATGTTACCTGCAGCAGAAGGTGTTACAAGAATGTTACGTGCAGCAGAGGTGTTACAAGAATTCTGTGTGCAGCAGAGGGTGTTACAAGAATGTTACTGCAGAGAGGGTGTTACAAGAATGTTACGTGCAGCAGAGGTGTTACAAGAATGTTACGTGCAGCAGAGGTGTTACAAGAATGGTACGTGCAGCAGAGGGTGTTACAAGAATGTTACCTGCAGCAGAAGGTGTTACAAGAATGTTACGTGCAGCAGAGGGTTTACAAGAATGCTGTATGCAACGAGGTGTTACAAGAATGTTAGTGCAACAGATGGTGTTACAAGAATGTTACGTGCAGCAGGAGGTGTTACAAGAATGTTACTGCAGCGAGGGTGTTACAAGAATGTTACCTGCAGCAGAGGGTGTTACAAGAATGTTACCTGCAGCAGAGGGTGTTACAAGAATGTTCTGCAGCAGAGGTGTTACGAGAATGTTACGTGCAGCAGAGGGTGTTACAAGAATGTTACTTGCAGCAGAGGGTGTTACAAGAATGTTACCTGCAGCAGAGGGTGTTGCAAAATGTTCTTGCATCAAGGGTGTTACAAAATGTTACCTGGGAGCAGAGGGTGTTACAAGAATGCTATCTGCAGCAGAAGGTGTTACAAGAATGTTACCTGCAGCAGAAGGTGTTACAAAATGTTACGTGCAGCGAGGGTGTTACAAGAATGCTATCTGCAGAGGGTGTTACAAGAATGTTAAGTGCAACAGAGGGTGTTACAAGAATGTTACCTGCAGCAGAGGGTGTTACAAGAATGTTACCTGCAGCAGAGGGTGTTACAAGAATGTTATCTGCAGCAGAGGGTGTTACAAGAATGTTACCTGCAGAGAGGTGTTGCAAAATGTTCCTGCAGCAGAGGGTGTTACAAGAATGTTACCTGCATCAGAGGGTGTTACAAGAATGCTATCTGCAAAGAGGGTGTTACAAAAAATGTTACCTGCAGCAGAGGGTGTTACAAGAATGCTATCTGCAGCAGAGGGTGTTACAAGAATGTTACCTGCAGCAGAGTGTATAACAAGAATGTTACGTGCAGCAGAGGGTGTTACAAGAATGTTACCTGCAGCAGAGGGTGTTACAAGAATGCTATCTGCAGCAGAGGGTGTTACAAGAATGTTATCTGCAGCAGAGGGTGTTACAAGAATGTTATCTGCAGCAGAGGGAGTTACAAGAATGTTAGTTGCAGCAGAAGGTGTTACAAGAATGTTACGTGCAGCAGAGGGTGTTACAAGAATGTTACGTGCAGCAGAGGTGTTACAAAAATGTTACGTGCAAAGAGGTGTTTCAAGAATGTTATGCAGCGAGGGTGTTACAAGAATGTTACCTGCAGCAGAGGGTGTTGCAAGAATGTTACCTGCAGCAGAGGGTGTTACAAGAATGTTACCTGCATCAGAGGGTGTTACAAGAATGCTATCTGCAGCAGAGGGTGTTACAAGAATGTTACGTGCAGGCAGAGGGTGTTACAAGAATGTTACGTGCAGCAGAGGGTGTTACAAGAATGCTACGTGCAGCAGAGGGTGTTACAAGAATGTTACCTGCAGCAGAAGGTGTTACAAGAATGTTACGTGCAGCAGAGGGTGTTACAAAACTGTGTGCAGCAGAGGGTGTTACAAGAATGTTACCTGCAGCAGAGGGTGTTACAAGAATGTTACGTGCAGCAGAGGGTGTTACAAGAATGTTACGTGCAGCAGAGTGTGTTACAAGAATGGTACGTGCAGCAGAGGGTGTTACAAGAATGTTACCTGCAGCAGAAGGTGTTACAAGAATTTACGTGCAGCAGAGGGGGTTACAAGAATGCTGTGTGCATCAGACGGTGTTACAAGAATGTTAAGTGCAACAGATGGTGTTACAAGAATGTTACGTGCAGCAGAGTGTGTTACAAGAATGTTACGTGCAGCAGAGGGTGTTACAAGAATGTTACCTGCAGCAGAGGGTGTTACAAGAATGTTACCTGCAGCAGAGGGTGTTACAAGAATGTTCTTGCAGCAGAGGGTGTTAGAGAATGTTACGTGCAGCAGAGGGTGTTACAAGAATGATTGCAGCAGAGGGTGTTACAAGAATGTTACCTGCAGCAGAGGGTGTTGCAAGAATGTTCTTGCATCGAGGGTGTTACAAAATGTTACCTGCAGCAGAGGGTGTTACAAGAATGCTATCTGCAGCAGAAGGTGTTACAAGAATGTTACCTGCAGCAGAAGGTGTTACAAGAATGTTACGTGCAGCAGAGGGTGTTACAAGAATGCTATCTGCAGCAGAGGGTGTTACAAGAATGTTAAGTGCAACAGAGGGTGTTACAAGAATGTTACCTGCAGCAGAGGGTGTTACAAGAATGTTACCTGCAGAGGGTGTTACAAGAATGTTATCTGCAGCAGAGGGTGTTACAAGAATGTTACCTGCAGCAGAGGGTGTTGCAAGAATGTTCCTGCAGCAGAGGGTGTTACAAGAATGTTACCTGCATCAGAGGGTGTTACAAGAATGCTATCTGCAACAGAGGGTGTTACAAGAATGTTACCTGCAGCAGAGGGTGTTACAAGAATGCTATCTGCAGCAGAGGGTGTTACAAGAATGTTACCTGCAGCAGAGTGTATAACAAGAATGTTACGGGCAGCAGAGGGTGTTACAAGAATGTTACCTGCAGCAGAGGGTGTTACAAGAATGCTATCTGCAGCAGAGGGTGTTACAAGAATGTTATCTGCAGAGAGGTGTTACAAGAATGTTATCTGCAGCAGAGGGTGTTACAAGAATGCTATCTGCAGCAGAGGGTGTTACAAGAATGCTATCTGCAGCAGAGGGTGTTACAAGAATGTTACGTGCATCAGAGGGTGTTACAAGAATGTTACGTGCAGCAGAGGGTGTTACAAGAATGTTACGTGCAGCAGAGGGTGTTACAAGAATGTTACTGCAGCAGAGGTGTTACAAGAATGTTACTGCAGCAGAGGGTGTTACAAGAATGTTACGTGCAGCAGAGGGTGTTACAAGAATGTTACGTGCAGCAGAGGGTGTTACAAGAATGTTACGTGCAGCAGAGGTGTTACAAGAATGTTACTGCAGCAGAGGTGTTACAAGAATGTTACGTGCAGCAGAGGGTGTTACAAGAATGTTACCTGCAGCAGAGGTGTTACAAGAATGTTACCTGCACCAAACCATAATCTCACTAAACCTAACACATACACACACACACACACACACACACACACACACACACACACACACACACACACACCAAAAAGACTACAAACCTCGCTCAAGGAAAAAGATCTTGGGGTGAGTATACCACCAAGCACGTCTCCGGAAGCACACATCAACCAGATAAAAAAACTGCTGCAGCATATGGGCGCCTGGCAAGCCTGGGAATAGCGTTCCGATACCTTAGTAAGAAATCGTTCAAGACACTGTACACCGTGTACGTCAGGCCCATACTAGAGTATGCGGCGCCAGTTTGGAACACGTACCTGGTCAAGCACGTCAAGAAATTAGAGAAAGTGCAAAGGTTTGCGATAAGGTTAGTTCCAGAGCTTAGGGTAATGTCCTACGAAGAACGGTGTAAGGGAAATCGGCCTGACGACACTGGAAGACAGGAGGGTTAGAGGAGACATGATAACGACATACAAAATACTGCGAGGAATAAATAAGGTGGCCAGAGACAGGATGTTCCAGAGATGGGACACAGAAACAAGGGGTCACAATTGGAAGTTGAAGACTCAGATGAGTCAAAGAGATGTTAGGAAGTGTGTCTTCACTCACAGAGTTGTCAGGAAGTGGAATAATCTTTTAAGTGATGTAGTGGAGGCAGGAACCTTACATAGTTTTAAGACAAGGTATGATAAAGCTCATGGAGCAGGGAGAGAGAGGACCTAGTAGCAATCAGTGAAGATGCGGGGCCATTAGCTATGTCTCGACCCCTGCAACCACAAATAGGTGAGTACACACACACACTCAGAGAGGGAAGTCGAAGGCTCACAGGATCAGAGGAAGATGGTCCTGGTAAGGAAGAATGGATGGAAGAGCAATGTAAAAGGATGGAACAAGAGTGGGAGAGCAAACTATGTGAGCTTTCTGTGAAAATGGAGAAGAGGATAGAGGCAGAGAAGAAATGGGAGTCACAAGCTGAAGCTGCAGAAGCCAGGATACGAGCCCAAGATTATGAGGTAAATATGCTGAAGCGAGTTACAGAGTTTACAGAGGAGACGTGGCTTCTGAAGCAGGTACACCCCTACTAAACGAGGATCCCAATGGAAAGGAAGGAGACAAGACTTACACTAAGGCCTTATCAGTCCACCAAGCAGGGCCGAGGAATGAAGGGAGAGAGCTGTTGGGAGCAGCAATAGCAGTAAGTGAGGGGAAGAAGGTAGCCAAGGTGACAGGTCACTTGTAGAGGCACGACCATGCCACCGAGAGTTACAGGAAAAATAAGGGAGACAATGGCCATGTACAAACGGGACACAGAGGGAAAGGCAATGGGAGGAGGAGAGGGAGAAGTCATGGGCTTCAGGAGAGTGAAATGAGGACACACAATGAAAGATGCCAGAAAGAAAAACAGGAGATTTAAAACATCATCAAAGAAATAGGCAAGGAGGACATGACTGAGATAGTAAATTTTCAGAGAATAGGGGGGTATTTGAATGGGAGAAATCGGCCAGTCAAACTGATTTTCAAGACAGAAACGATGCAGAACAGGATCCTCCAAGAGAAACCACAGCTGAAGAAATCATCAACATACAAGAGGGTGTTTTTAGACTGCGACAGAAGACCAGAACGACACCAAAACGAAAGGGGCTAGGAAGAGAGGCAAGGACAGAGTAGCAGAGGACAACCAGAGCAGGGCAGAGCAACAAGCACAAGCACACACAGAACCACCCTCAGAACCCCACAGCCGAACATGCTATCCTAACACAGCCCACAATCCACACTTACAGCCTCCACCCAACACTATGTTGTAGAATCCCACAGCACACTGCCATGTCCCCCACCCTCCACAGACCCCCAGAACAAAATGTTGGAGAGGAAACTGAAGATATGGTACACAAACGCTGATGGAGTAACAAATAAGTGGGAGGAGTGGCATGAAAGAATCAAAGAGGCATCACCAGACATCATAGCTCTCACAGAAACCAAGCTCACAAGAATGATAACAGATGACATCTTTCCAACGGGATATAAGATCCTGAGGAAAGAAAGAGGGAACAGAGGGGGGTGGAGGAGTGGCACTGCTCATCAAAAACCAATGTGATTTTGAGGAGCTGGAGAGAGGAGAAGCAAGAAACTACATAATAGGAACACTTCAGTCTGGAGGTCCTAAGGTGGTAATTGCAGTGATGTATAACCCACCACAGAACAGCAGGAGGCCAAGACAAGAGTATGATGATAGTAATGGAGCGATGGTTGACACACTGGCTGAAGTGCTTAGAAGGGCTCATGCGAGCAGGGCAAAGCTGCTGATTGTGGGTGACTTCAATCACAAGGAAATTGACTGGCAGAACCTAGAGTCACATGGGGGGATCTAGAAACGTGAAGGACTAAGATGATGGAGGTGGTACTGGAAAATTTCATGTACCAACACATAAGGGACACTACCAGAGAGAGAGAGAGAGGAGAGGAAGAACCAGCAAGATTGGACCTAATATTCACCTTGAACAGTGCAGATATTGAGGACATCACATATGAAAGACCCCTCAGGGCCAGTGACCATGTGGTTCTGAGCTTCGAATACATAGTAGAGTTACAAGTGGAGAGGGAAGCATGAATGGCAGGATGAATGAAGC
This sequence comes from Cherax destructor, assembly GCA_009830355.1. NCBI lineage: Eukaryota > Metazoa > Arthropoda > Malacostraca > Decapoda > Parastacidae > Cherax > Cherax destructor. The sequence continues at coordinate 6,820 of WNWK01056053.1, forward strand.
CAAACAACAAGAGAGGGGACTACACAGGCATGAAGAATTTTCTGCACTGGGTTCAGTGGGACAGAGAACTGGCAGAGAAGTCAGTAAATGAGATGATGGAATATGTGACAACAATATGCAAGGAAGCTGAGGAGAGGTTTGTACCCAAGGGAAGATCACAAGAAACAACTGCGAAGTATGTGAGGAGCTCAACATGAGATTCAAAGTGTTCACAGAGGAGACAGAAGGGACTCCAGAAAGACGGAGAGGTGGGGTACACCATCAAGTGTTGGACACAATATATAGGACCGAGGAAGAAGTGAAGAGGCTGCTAATCGAGCTAGATACCTCAAAGGTGATGGAGCTGGATAACATCTCTCAATGGGTCCTGAAAGTGGGAGCAGAGGCGCTATGTGTACCACTGACAACAATCTTCAAAACTTCTATTAAAACAGGGCGACTACCTGAGGTATGGAAGACAGCAAATGTAGGCCCAATTTTTAAAAAAAGGAGACAGACACAAAGCATTAAACGACAGACCAGTGTCACTGACATGAATAGTATGCAAAGTCATGGAGAAGATTATCAGAAGAAGAGTGGTGGAGCACCTAGAAAGGAATGAGCTTATCAACCACAACCAGCACGGTTTCAGAGATGGGAAATCCTATGTCACAAAACTACTGGAGTTCTATGACAGGGTGACAGCAGTAAGACAAGAGAGAGAGGGGTGGGTAGATTGCGTTTTCTTGGACTGTAAGAAGGCGTTTGACACAGTTCCACACAAGAGATTAATGCAAAAGCTGGAGGACAAGGCAGGGATAACAGGGAAGGCACTGCAATGGATCAGGGAATACCTGTCGGGAAAACAACAGCGAGTCATGGTACGTGAAGAGGTGTCAGAGTGGGCGCCTGTCACGAGCGGGGATCCACAAGGGTCAGTCCTAGGACCGGTGTTGTTACTGGTATTTGTGAACGACATCACGGAAGGAATAGACTCAGAAGTGTCCCTGTTTGCAGATGATTTGAAGCTGATGAGAAGAATTCAGTCGGACGAGGACCAGGCAGAACTAAAAAGAGATATGGACAGGCTACAGGCCTGGTCCAGAAACTGGCTCCTGAAGTTCAACCCCACCAAGTGCAAAGTCATGAAGATTGGGAAAGGGCAAAGAAGACCGCAATCGGAGTACAATCTATGGGGGCCAGAGACTACAAACCTCAGTCAAAGAAAAGGATCTTGGGGTTACTATAACACCGGGCACATCTGAGGAGCACATCAAACAAATAACTGCTGCAGCATACGGGCGCCTAGCAAACCTATGAATAGCATTCCGACATCTGAATAAGGAATCGTTCAGGACCCTGTACACCGTGTATGTCAGGCCTATATTGGAGTATGCAGCACCAGTTTGGAACCCACACCTAGCCAAACACGTAAGGAAATTAGAGGAAGTGCGATGGTTTGCAACAAGACTAGTTCCGGAGCTAAGGGGTATGTCCTACGAGGAGACTGACAGGAGAGATAGGGGGGATATGATAACGACATATAAAATACTGAGAGGAATCGACGAGGTGGACAGAGACAGGATGTTCCAGAGATGAGACACAGCAACAAGGGGACACAGTTGGAAGTTGATGACTCAGATGAATCACAGGGATGTTAGGAAGTATTTCTTCAGTCACAGGAAGTGAAATTGTCTGGGAAGTGATGTAGTGGAGGCAGGATCCATACATAGCTTTAAGAAGAGGTATGATGAAGCTCCTGGAGCAGGAAGAGTGACCTAGACCAGTGAAGAGGCGGGGCCAGGAACTGTGAATCGACCCCCATAACCACAACTAGGTGAGTACACACAAACCTACAGACAGACAGACACACACACACACACACACACACACACACACACACACACACACACACACACACACACACACACACACACACACACACACACACACACACACACGAAGGGCACTGGAATGGATCAGGGAATACCTCAAAGGGAGGCAACAACGGGTCATGGTGCGTGATGAGGTATCACAGTGGGCGCCTGTGACGAGCGGTGTACCGCAGGGGTCAGTCCTAGGACCAGTGTTATTCCTGGTATATGTAAATGACATGACGGACGGGATAGACTCAAAAGTGTCTCTATTCGCGGATGATGTGAACATAATGAGGAGAATCACATCGGAAAAGGACCAGGCAGGGCTGCAAACAGACCTGGACAAGCTCGACATCTGGTCTAGCAGTTGGCTTCTCGAATTCAATCCCTCCAAATGCAAAGTCATGAGGATCGGAGAAGGGCAAAGAAGACCGCTGACAGAGTACAAGCTAGGCGGACAAAGGCTACAAACCTCGGCAAAGGAGAAAGACCTTGGAGTGAGTATAACGCCAAGCACGTCTCTGGAGGCACACATCAACCAGATAACTGAGGCAGCATATGGGCGTCTGGCAAACCTTAGATTAGCGTTCCGTTACCTTAACAAGGAATCGTTCAAGACACTGTATACCGTGTACGTCAGGCCCATACTAGAATATGCAGCACTAGTCTGGAACCCACACCTGGTCAAGCACGTAAGGAAACTAGAGAAAGTGCAAAGGTTTGGGACAAGGTTTGTTCCACAACTCAGGGGTCTGTCTTATGAAGAAAGGTTGAGGGAAATAGGACTAACAACACTGGAGGAAAGAAGGGTCAGAGGAGACATGATAACGACATACAAAATACTGTGGGGAATTGACAAGGTAGATAGTGACAGGTTGTTTCAGAGAGGGAACACAGAAACAAGGGGACACAATTGGAAGCTGAAGACTCAGATGAGTCAAAGGGATGTCAGGAAACATTTCTTCAGCCACAGAGTAGTCAGGAAGTGGAATGGACTAGAGAAAGATATAGTGGAGGCAGGAACCATACATAGTTTTAAGACAAGGTATGATAAAGCTCATGGAGCAGGGAGAGCAGTGACCCAGTAGCAGACAGCGAAGAGGCGGGGCCAGGAGCTGAGTCTCGACCCCTGCAACCACAATTAGGTGAGTACAATTAGGTGAGTACACACACACAATAGTTGCCCTTTTTTGGCTTCATAGTTTTAGTTTTTGTAAAGAAACTTATGTTTTAAGCGGAGTTAACACATGCAACTAATGCTGCAATTGTAGTTTCCGTTGTGGCAACCGTTGTAACTACCGTTGTGAATTACCGTTGTAACTACCATTGTTGCTAACGTTGTGAACTACTGTTGTAACTACTGTTATTATGTTGCCACTCTAACTGCTGTTGTAAGTGTTATACAGTTATTGATAACCTTGTTAGTAACAAAGTAAATTACCGCTGGAAATATCTGGGCACTGTATGTGACCAAGCGTTGTTCGTCCTGGATCATGGGGAAAACCTTCACCCTATAAAAAATATTTTTTAACTCATCAAATGTAGAATTATGATGAATACAAATAGGAGCCAGCAGCTGTAAATCAACCTTTGTGAACACAAGTAGGCAAGGCACAGCTGCCAGGAACCATCAACACTTGATTAACTATTGTTATTGTGTTATATGATTATTATTATTATTCTTGTCTGAGGAAGATTTGAAGAATACTGGAGACAATATTAAAGCTCAGAGCAACACAGCTGGTGTGCTCCCCCTCTCAAATTTCACATATTATTTGACAAAACTGTGTTTACCTTGTGTGTGTGTGTGTGTGTGTGTTGTGTGTGTGTGTGTGTGTGTGTAATTGAAACAGGACGTCCGAGATGACCCGCCAGTTGCACTTTGATACACAGCTGTCACTAATTTTCACATTATGGTGAGGTTGTCAAGACGCTGAGTTCATTGCTCTTCCCTGCCCAAGAAACTTGCTGTGTTAATGAGCCTCTCAGAACACCTCCAACATGTTCTATTACTTAGTACTACTGCATGACACTCTTAACCGAAATGACATGGAATTAATTCTAGGGCTGGAGATGACCATGAGGAGGCCCTCCATATTCGCGAGGGCTAGGGGATCAATAACAGCGAATCTTGAAAATTCGCGAATGTTTGATGCGCAGATATATTGTAGGGAAATATAATAATGGCATTTACTTAGCCTATCAGTACTGCTTCCTTAACCTATTGAACCACGAACAATCATAAAACACATCAAAACATCGTAAAAAATTGTATATACATTTTTTATTTTATTAACACAGGCCGTTTCCCACCAAGGCAGGGTGGCCTGACAAAGAAAAACTTTCATCATCATTCACTCCATCACTGTCTTGCCAGAAGCATGCTTACACTACAGCTACAAAACTGCAACTGCAACTGCCAGGAGCTATGAC
>WNWK01056054.1:5000-11107 GCA_009830355.1 Cherax destructor
TTTTTTAAAACAATGACATTAATAAAAATATACTTCCCGTAAAAGAAAAAAAAAATCCCACTCATTGCAGCTTGTCAAGAAAAGAAAAAACAAGGAATTCAAGATTGTCTGGATGAATCAGTTGATGGTTGTCTGGTGATGAATACAGTTGGATTGTCTGGTGATGAATACAGTTGATGGTTGTCTGGTGATGAATACAGTTGAAGATTGTCTGTTGATGAATACAGTTGAAGATTGTCTGGTGATAAGACAGTTGATGGTTGTCTGGTGATGTACAGTTGAAGATTGTCTGGGATGAATACAGTTGATGGTTGCTGGGGATGAATACAGTTGAAGATTGTCTGTTGATGAATACAGTTGAAGATTGTCTGGTGATGAAGACAGTTGAAGATTGTCTGGTGATGAATACAGTTGAAGGTTGTCTGGTGGGGGAAGACAGTTGAAGATTGTCTGGGGATGAATACAGTTGAAGGTTGTCTGGTGATGAATACAGTTGAAGGTTGTCTGGTGATGAAAACAGTTGAAGGTTGTCTGGTGATGAAGACAGTTGAAGGTTGTCTGGTGATGAAGACAGTTGAAGGTTGTCTGGTGATGAAGACAGTTGAAGATTGTCTGGTGATGAAGACAGTTGAAGATTGTTGGGGTGAAGACAGTTGAAATTGTCTGGTGATGAATACAGTTTGGGTTTTTTGGGTGATGAAGACAGTTGAAGATTGTCTGGTGATGAATACAGTTGAAGGTTGTCTGGTGATGAAGACAGTTAATTGTCGGGATGAAGACAGGAAGGTTGTCTGGTGATGAAAAGTTGAAGGTTGTCTTAGAATACAGTTGAAGGTTGTCTGGGGATGAAGACAGTTGAAGATTTCTGGTGATGAATACAGTTGAAGGTTGTCTGGGATAAGAAGTTGAAGATTGTCTGGTGATGAATACAGTTGAAGGTTGTCTGGTGATGAAGACAGTTGAAGATTGTCTGGTGATGAATACAGTTGAAGGTTGTCTGGTGATGAAGAAGTTGAAGGTTGTCTGGTGATGAAGACAGTTGAAGGTTGTCTGGTGATGAAGACAGTTGAAGGTTGTCTTGGGGGAAGAATTGAAGGTTGTCTGGTGATGAAGACAGTTGAAGGTTGTCTGGTGATGAAGAAGACAGCGATCTGATAAACACTTGAAGAAAGAGCTGGAAGAAAGCACCAAGAAGGGGATGTATAAAGAGAGTAAAGAAGAGCTGCATAAAAAAATGCATCATCAAAAAGTTTTCTTATCACAAGGTCTCGTTTGTGTGGTTTTGGGGCTCTATTATGATACTCAGAGGGAAACACTAAACCAAGGGGGCATACAGTGCTTGGGAGGATTTGAGAGAATGGAGGGCGTTCTAATTGCTGAACGAGCCCTAAGCGGCGTCAAGACCCCCACCTCACCTTGATCTCTCCACCTGTTGGCTAGACCAGTGAGTGGGAAGCACCAGCACTAACGCCTGAGGACACACCCACTTTACTTTCTTCACCCTCCTACTTTCACTACTTTTCTACCAATACTACTTTACTTTTACTACTACACTATTCCCCTTTTTATACCACTACTACTTTACTACCAGCATTAATACTTTTGTTCTTCCTCTTGGTCCCTCCTCTGTCCCCCGCCAAATACAGGTCCCACCCTCTTTTGTGGATTTTTTAAATGGTCCAAGTCGGACCGAAAAGTCGTCAAAATCTTTCTCCTATGGGGGGGTTATTTGTGTTCTGTTATAACTATCAGAGAGGAGTCATAGAATGCAAGATTTTCCCCCTGGAGCCCGGGGTTGGGTTTCCCCTTCAGTTTTAAGAATTTTTTAACATTAGTTCACTATAACTTCCCCTTTTCCTTGAGTACACACACACACACACACACACACACACACACACACATATGGCCAACCTCTATTGAAAACAAAACCCAGAAATAAAAAATGGTTTTAAGGGAAAAAAATTTAGATATTTTATTTACAAAACAATTTTAAAATTTTTTAGATAAAGGTATGGAGGGCCCGGACATTCCGGGGTTTCCCCCTGGGTCGTCATTTAGGCGCTGCAAGAGAGAAAAAAAGCATTACTTCCCTCTCAGTATGCCGGGGAAAGAATTAATATTTTTTGAGTCTGGCCGAAGTTTGGGGAAAAGTTGTAATATCAGCAAGTCGTTAATGTGTATGAGTTAGTTTGTAGCAGATCAAAATCCCTTTAAAAAACTTGATTAAGACTGTAAACAACTTGATTAAGATTAAACAACTTTATTAAGATTAAACAACTTGATTAAGACTGTAAACAACTTGATTAAGACTGTAAACAATTGATTAAGACTGTAAACAACTTGATTAAGACTGAAACAACTTGATTAAGACTGTAAACAACTTGATTAAGACTGTAAACAACTTGATTAAGACTGTAAACAACTTGATTGAGTTGATTGTCTTCCTGCAAATACACACGAAGAAAAACGGAATGGAAATGAAAACGAGAAGGATGATGGGGGGAGGAGGAGGAGGGGGAAGAATTGGAAGAGGAAAAAAAGGAGGAAAATGGTTAGGAAGAAAGAAAAGAATTTTAGGAAAAGAAGAAAAAGAAGAAAGAAGACGAGGAACACGAAGAAAAAAAAAAGAGAGGAGAAATGAGAAAAAAATTGCCCAAAGAAAGGATCACACACCCAAAAAAACGACTTACAAACTAAAATAAAATGAAGGTCAGGTTAAGTAAGATTTATCATTAAACAGAACGGTTTCCTGACGCGGGTCTTAGATGATGACCCACCGTTGGAGCTTTTTGGGCATCTGACCGAGGCCTTCCCGGCTTACCGGGCCACCCTTTAAAAAATGGGCAGTTATAACCATTTTTTTTCATATATATATAAAAAAAAGGTTTGATTTGCCGGGAATTCTCCCCTTTCCCAGTCCACATGGCGACCCGGCCCGGCCCCCGTCGGGAGATCTGAGACCTATGTCTCCCATGGAGAAGGTACAAGTACCCCCCCATCGTTGGGACCTTCCCCCCCCGGGCCCAGCCACATTCCCCACCAGCACGGGGGTGATAGGGGAAGGTAGGGCCCTGGTCTGCCATCTTTCCCCCCCCCAAGGAGGCTGACGGGGAAGGGCAGGCTTTGGGGCTACAGATGGTAGCAAGTCCAGTTTTTCACCCACCCTGCCCTAAAAAGGGGTGGGGATATCTGAGATATCCTATGGGGGGGAGGCGGGGACCCCCAACGTTGGGAAACTGATCCCAGGCCTAGACGGGATGGAGGGGGGTTCATTCACTGGGGAAACTCCCGGGCCCGGGGCTTTTAAGATGGTGACCCGGCTCCGCCCTTTGGGGTGGGAGTGTTAGAGACCTTTTTCTCCCATGGAGGGGGGTACCCCCATGGCGGGGCCAACTGGCTCCAGGCCTGCCACATTCCCCCCCCAGCACGAGGGTGATGATAGGCCTCTCTGGTCTGCCACCTTTCCCAAAAGGGGAAAGGGAAGGTTTAGAGCTGCAGATGGTAGCAAGCTCCAGCCTTGGCACCTAACCTGCCCTAGAAGGGTGGGCACGGTGATCCCTTCCTGGGGTTGTTAGTTCAGACTCTCAGGTAAGGACCCAAACCCCCTTCCTAAAAAAAAAAAATAGGAATTAACCAAAAAAGAAAATTTTTTTTTTCCCCCAGTTAAAATACAAAATTTTTTTTTTTATATGACAAACGCTCAAAAAATTACTAAATCAAAATACTTTTATGTTTAACAAAGTTCGTAAGTCTGGGAAATTTTGATGAATTGTAGTTGACTGGAAAAAAAAAAAGGGTTTTAAAAAAAACTTTTTATATGGGCGAGTTCCCCAGCCGATACATTTTTTTTGCAAAGCTTAATAACTTTTGTTGAATTATAAGAAAAAAAGCTAGATTACCTTTTTATCAGTATATATACACTGAGAGGGTGTATCAGTATATGTACACTGAGAGGTGTGTATCAGATATATACACTGAGAGGTGTGTATCAGTATATATACACTGAGAGGTGTGTATCAGTATATATACACTGAGAGGGGTGTATCAGAAAATACACTGAGAGGTGTGTATCAGTATATATACACTGAGAGGTGTATCAGTATATATACACTGAGAGGTGTGTATATATACATAACTGAGAGGGTGTATCAGTATATACACTGAGAGGTGTGTATCAGTATATATAACCAGAGTTGTGTATCAGTATATATAAATGAGAGGTGTATATCAGTATATATACACTGAGAGGTGTATATCATATATATACACTGAGAGGTTGGTTATATAAACTGAGAGGTGTTTTCAGTGTATATAACCAAAAAAAATGCTTTCAAGTCGTCACAGTGAAAACAGTCAGTCTGCATACCCAGTCAAATGACCTAAATAACTGTGACCTGTAAACAACAGTGACTTGGGCACAACAGTGACCCGGGCATAACAGTGACCTGTGGCCCTTGACCAGTAACAAAGTGACCTGTGATACATTGACCCGTAACACAAAGTGACCTGTGATACAACAGTAACCTATAACACAACAGGACTCAACCAAGACCAACAAGGATCTGTGAAAAAGTGACCTGTGACAAAGGACCCGACACAAAGTGACCGTACACTGTAGTGACCTGAACACAACAGGACCTGTGACACTGTAGTGACCTGTAACACAACAGGACCTTTGACAATAATGACCTGTAACACAACAGTGACCTGTGACACAACAGGACCGGGCACAACAGTGACTGTAACACAAGTCACCTGTGACAAACAGTGACCTATTAAAAACAGTGACCTGTAATACAACAGTGACCTGTAACAAGTGACCTTTAAAATGACCTGTAACACAACAGTGACCTATGAAAAACAGTGACATGTGACACAACAGTAACCGGGAAACAACAGTGACTTGAAAACAGTGACCTATGACACAACAGTGACATGTGAAAAACAGTGACCTGTGACGCAACAGTGACCTGTAGCACAAAGGACCTATGACAAACAATGACCGACACAAGAGTGACCTGTGACACAAGAGTGACCGACACAACAGTGACCCGACACAAGTGACCCGGGCAAAGTGATCTGTGACACAAGGGCCTGTGACAAAGTGACCGGGCACGATGACCTGACACAAGAGTGACCTTTAAAAAGAGTGACCCGAAAAACAGTGACCTGTGACACAACAGTGACCCGGGCACAAGAGGACCCGGGCGCAACAGGACCCGGGCACAACAAAGGCACCAGCTGCAACTGCCTTCAATTCATAATGTCCTTTTTTAGACAGTCTGTAATTACATTGATAATAGATTTGGGAAAGGGAATGTGTGCCCCAGTTTTGGTTTAGGGGTGAGTTAAACCCCGGCCCTCTGTGTGTGTGTTTTTGGGGCAGTCATTGGGTAAAAAGATGGGCTTGGGGGCGGGTTTAACCTCCATATTCTCTCCATCTCTAAAACAATTGGAAAAAACAAACTAAGCAAATGTTTTCCCTTTTTCCCCTCATAATAATCATCAACACAATATATACCATCACAAAAAAAAGGGAAAATTTTCCCCTTTCCCCAAAAGGCGCCGAGGCTCGTTCTGCCTTCGTAAACCGGGCGATCCTCCCCGCACGAATCCGGATTAGACAGGCGAACGACGACCATTACAGTGGTGTTAAAGACCGCATTAAAACAAACTAAGAGTACAGTTAGGGAGGTCAGTTGAGACATATTTACACCACGGCACAGTTCAAGTACAAACAAAATATGATTTTTTTGGTAATATATACAGGTTTTTTTTCATTTTGTAAAAAACCCCTTGACACAAAATTCACATCTATCCATTAAAAATATTCATAGTGAATTATGTAATCATATACATTTTTTTATATACTTTACGAGGAAGAGGGCTCAAAATGTTTGTTGAGATTTAATGTAAATTACATTTAAACCGTAGTCTGTGATACAGGTTAACATATTTGGGATTATATTTTAATATATTTTTTTTTCATTGGTGGTGGTAGGGGGGTGGTGGTGGTGGTGGTGGTGGTGGTGGTGGTAGTAGTGGCGGTGGTGGTAGTGATGGAAGGGGGTGGTAGTGGTGGTCGGGATGGTAGGGGATGGTAATTT
>WNWK01056055.1:0-11107 GCA_009830355.1 Cherax destructor
AAAGACCTAAACTTACTCACTATACAAAACATTCACACCTACTACTGTGCAACCTACATTTACAGAACCATAAATTCTAATATTAACCCTGAACTAAAACACCTTGATAGTTGCAACAGGACTCATAGACACAATACCAGACACAAAAATCTCTATGACATTCCTCGTGTCCAGCTAAATCTCACAAAACTCAATGTACACAAAAGGGCCTAAAATCTGGAATTCCCTGCCCAAAAACTCTAGAATCACAGACTCAACCACCATTTTCAAAACTACTGTTAAGAAACATTTTATTTCCCTAACATACCATACCACATCATCAGCTAACTATGTGAAAACCACATATTCTCTTTTTTTGTATCATGAACTCATCCAAAACAAAATAGACTTACTCTCATTATCTGTAATTCCCCCTAATTTACACTTACTCACCCAAATTACTGTAAACATAAAATTCCTAATAGTATAGCTATTGCTTAATAAATCTTAAGTTAGTCCTAAGTTTGCCTGAAATACTCTCCCAATAGAGAAGCTTTTATAGAAAGTGTATCATGCGAAGATAAAACCATTCCATTATTAAATTTACTAATTGTAATATTGTTATATGTTTTGTACTACCTCACTATTATAAATCTAATTAATGTTAATCACTTCAGTTACCTAACTTTTATATCAGTATACAATAATTTTCCATATTCTCCTGTATCTTGCTTTCTGTAAACCTCAGAGGTAACCCGCCTCCTGCCCACCAGGACAGGAGGCGCCAAGGCAACCCCGCCAAGAAGCCAGCTAAACTCTTGATGCTCTAGAGCCCTACAACACCATGACATTTTCCCTAATCATATGTGGGTCATCCAGTCCTATTGTACTATTTTGTGAGGCATGAACTGATCTTCATCCCTTAGGTAACGCTTATGTTAATACATGTTTCATATTTTGTAGTACAATGGTACCTCAATACGAGTAGCTCCAATGTAAGTGCTTTTGAAAGTGTATTTTGGGGGTCTGAAATGGATTAATCTAATTTTCATTCTTCCTTATGGGAACAAATTCGTTCAGTATCGGGACTCGAACAGCCTTGTGGAACGAATTAAGTTCATAACTTGAGGTACCACTGTACAGTGGACCCTCGGTTAACGAAAGGTCCCGTTAACGAAAGCTTCGGAAACCGAAAGCTTTTTTCGTAATCGGTTAGCGAAAAATTCCTCGGTTACCGAAAGGTATTAGATGTGTCCGCCTGCTCCGCGCAAGCGAGGACGCCAGTGAAGCGTTGTTTACCATTGAGAGAACATTACCTAGCGCTCTTTCAAAGATTCACAATATATTTGGTGTCTTTTTTGGTGGTTTAGTTATTGTCACTGTGAAATAAGTCACCATGGGTCCAAAGAAGCTTCCTAGTGGCACCCCTGTGGTAAAGAGTGAGGAAATCATAGAAAAATATGAGAGTGGTGTACATCTGAGTGATCTTGCCAGGATGTACAAGAAAACTCCATCTACTATCGGCACTATCCTGGCACAGAGAAATGAGATCAAGGAAGCTAATGTTGCAAAAGGGGTTAATATGTTAACGAAACAAAGATCGAAAAAAGTGGATGAGTTTGAGAAGTTGTTGTTGGTGTGGATCCATGAAAAACAGAGAGCGGGTGATAGTATTTCTATGGCGATAATTTGTGAAAAGGCAAGGAAGTTGCACGCAGATCTTGTGAAGACAATGCCTGCAACCAGTGGTGAGGAGAGTGATTTTAAAGCCAGCAAAGGCTGGTTTGAGAAGTTTAAGAAACGTAGTGGCATACACAATGTTGTGAGGCATGGTGAGGCAGCCAGCTCAGATAAACGTGCAGCTGAAAAGTTTGTGCTGGAATTCAAGGGGTTCGTAGAGGCTGAACAATTCCTCCCCCAAAAAGTGTTTAATTGTGATGAAACAGGCCTGTTTTGGAAGAAAATGCTCAACAGGACCTACATTACTCAGGAGGAAAAGGCACAGCCAGGACACAAAACTATGAAAGACAGGCTAACTCTTATGATGTGTGCCAATGCCAGTGGTGATTTTAAAGTGAAGCCTTTACTGGTGCATCACGCAGAAAATCCCAGACCCTTCAGGAAACACAGTGTTGACAAGAATAAATTGTGTGTGCATTGGAAAGCTAACACCAAGGCATGGGTCACTACGGAGATTTTCAAGGAATGGTTGACTGGAGTGTTTGGCCCTAGTGTGAAGAAATACCTCCTGGAAAAGAAATTGCCACTCAAGTGCCTCCTGGTACTGGACAATGCTCCTGCTCATCCTCACAACTTGCAAGAGTTGTTGCCTGACAACTTAAATTTCATCAGAGTGAAGTTCTTGCCTCCTAACACCACTCCTTCATCCAGCCCATGGACCAACAGGTCATTTCCAACTTCAATGACTCTGAATTGACCCTAAGAGAGTTCTGGAAAGAACACCTCAATATCGTGCATTGCATAGGCCTTATAGGTAAGGCTTGGGAGGAAGTGACTTCAGGACTCTGAACTCTGCTTGGAGACCACTGTGCGGATTGTGTCCAAGAGAGGAATTTTGAAGGATTTGAGGCTGACCCTGACCCTGACGACCCTGTGCCTGTTGTGGAACATCTAAGTATTGTGGAATTGGGGAACAGCCTGGGGTTGGAGGTGAGTGGTGAGGATGTGGAAGAGTTGGTGGAGGAGCACAGGGTAGAGCTAACAACTGAAGAGCTGCAAGAGCTTCATCTGGAACAGCAACAGACCACAGCTGAGGTTATTGCTTCACGGGAGGAGAGAGAGAGGATAAGGTGCCTTCTTCAGTGCTTAAGGAGATGTGTACAAAGTGGAATGAGTTGCAGACATTTGTTGAAAGATACCACCCTGAGCAAGCTGAAATGAGCCTTCTGTGCAACCACTTCAGTGACAGAGCCATGTTGTACTTCAGACAAGTGTTGAAGAGTCGCCAGAAACAGAGGACTGTGGACAGTTACTTCACCAGGCAGGGTCTAGTGACTCTCAAGCTGGTCCTAGTGATTAAAAGACCAAGAAGGAAGTAACCCCAGAGAGTGACTTGTTACCTGAAGTCCTTTGGAGGGGGATTTCCTTCCAACCATTAACACCTGCCCTGTCAGCAACTCTCCCTTTCCCAGATGCCTGCAACTCTTCAATAAAGGTAAGTAAATGTTATATTTTTTTTTTTTTTTGAGTGATTATTTTTGAACGATAATTGTTTTACAATATTTCTTGGAAATAAGTTTCAGATTACTGAAAGATTCAGATTACTAAAGCTCCTGGACCGGATAATTTTATTAACTTAGGGCCATGTATTGTGTAAATAATTATTACATAGTAATATACAAAAAGACCCCATACAGTGGGCCCTTGAAAATCGTCTCCTTGAGAATCGCGAATTTTAAAATCGTCCATTTTTTTCGGCAAAAATTGACTTGAAAATCGTCCGTTTCCTTGAAAATCGCCAGTCGTCTGAAACACATCCACGTGGCCTCCCCGCCTGGGCACATAAACACATTGAGCGTCAGTGTGCCATTGTTTACCAGCGAGTAACCACCACCCACTGCAACCACCTACACATTCATACCATACATTTTGTCAATATTCCATTCGTTTAGTGCTTGCAACTGCTAAATAAGCTACCATGGGCCAAAGAAGCTCCTAGTGCCAGCCCTGTGGCAAAGAAAGTGAGAAACACAATAGAAGTTAAGAAAGAGATCATAGAAAAATATGAAAGTAGTGTACGTGAGGCGAGCTTTCCAGGATGTATGGGAAGGCCCATTCAACCATCACTTCCATCTTGTTGAAGAAAAAGGAAATCAAGGAAGCTGATGTTGCGAAAGGGGTGAATATGCTATCGAAAATGAGATCGCAAATAATCGAAGAAGTTGAGAAGTTGTTGCTTTTGGATCAGACAAAAGTTAGCAGGAGATAGTGTTACACAGTCAATAATTTGCGAAAAGGCAAGGCAGTTGCATGACGATCTCATAAAGAAAAGTCCTGGAATGAGTGCTGATGTTGATGAATTCAAGGCCAGCAAAGGCTGGTTCGAAAATTTCAAGAAGCAAGTGGCATACACAATGTTGTAAGGCATGGAGAGGCTGCAAGTTCTGACAAATGTGCGCTAAAAATTTGTTCATGAATTCAAGGGGTACATAGAGTCTGAACAATTCAAACCCCAACAAGTGTTCAATTGTGATGAAACAGGCCTCTTTTGGAAGAAAATGCCAAAGAGGACCTACATTACTCAGGAGGAAAAGCACTGGAGGACACAAGCCTATGAAAGACAGGCTAATCTCATGTTGTGTGGCAATCTAGTGTGATTTCTAAAGTGAAGCCTTATCGTGTATCACTTGAAAATCCCAGTGTTAAAAGTACAGTGTTGCCAAGGCTAATTATGGTGTTTTGGTATCTAACAATAAGGCATGGTCACCAGGAAATTTTCCTTGATTGGTTCAATGAAGTGTTTGGCCCCAGTTAAGAAATACCTCCTGAAAATATATTGCCGTAGCCCTGGTAATGGACAATGCCCTGGTCATCTCGAAGACTGTAAAGCAAATGATAAAGGGTTTTAAGTTCATCAAAGTGAAGTTCTTGCCCATACCACCTCCTCCCGCCCATGGGCCAGCAGGTCATTTCAAACCAAAACTCTACACCCGAGCAATGTTCAGGTGTTTTGACATAACCTCAGAGTACTTGACCTAAGAGTTCTGAAAGATCACTTCAAAATCGTGCATTATGCCTTATAGGTAAGGCTTGGCAGGAAGTGACTCCCAGGACAATGAACTCTGCTTGGAGACCACTGTGGCCAGATTGTGTTCAAGGAGGGATTTTGAAGGGTTTGGGGATGACCCGACAGCCCTTTATAGTTGGGAAAAAATTGTGGAATTTGGGACGTCCATGGGGATGGAGGTTAGTGGTGAGGATGTGGAAGAGTTGCTGGTGGACCACGATGAAGAACTAACCACTGAAGAGCTACAAGACCTTCAACTGCAAGAACAACAGACCAAAGCTCAGGAAATTGTCTTCAGAGGAGGAGGAAGGGAGAAGGAAGAAGTTGCTTCTTCAGAGATTAAGGAGATGTGTACAATGTGGACTAGGATGGAAAAATTTGTGGAGGAGCATCACCCTGACAAAGCTGTTGCAGGCCGTTATGTGACATGTTCAATGACACTGTCTTGTCACATTTTAAGGACATTTTAAAGAACCTGCCAGAAACAGACCTTTCTAGACAGTTATTTTGCAAGAAAGGAATCCAGTGACTCTCAACCTGGTCCTAGTGCCATTAAAAAACAAAGAAGGAAGTAACCCCAGAAAAGGACTTGGTACCTGAAGTGTTCATGGAAGGGAATTACTTCAAACACTAGCAACACCACCACCACCTTCTCCTCCTTCCTTCTTCCACACATCAACAATCTTCAAAAAGGTAAGTGTCAATTTATTACTATTTTATACTATGTACAGTATGTATTTCATTTTTTGTGTAGATAAATGTACATTTAATGTGTAAAAAATTTTTTTTTACATACTTTTGGTGTCTGGAACAGATTAATTTGATTTACATTATTTCTTATGGGGAAATGGTTTTGAAAATCGTCCATTTTGAAAATGCGGCCTCTCAGGAATGGATTAATCACGATTTTCAAGGGTCCACTGTACCACCAATACCACGACATTCATTTTTTGCAAATATAGAGGGTCTAAAGCCAGGACAACAACAAAATACCTTACATCCGTGGACTGCTTTACAGAGTCAAATGCAATGTTTCGGCTTTCACAAAGACCCCATAAAGGATCACTTGGACAATGAAATATGGATCCTGGGGTACAACCTATACAGATGAGACAGAGTGAACAGGCAAAGGATGGGGTTGGATATCACGAGTCACTTATATGCTCAGAACTACTAAATGCCTCAAATGATGTACAGTGGAACTCCAAAAGGGAAAATTCTTCTTCCAGAATGTGTTCCCCAAAAAAATTTATTCCCCTAAGGAATAATGAAATTGATTAGCCATTTCAGACCCCAAAAACATTAAAAAGCCTTACAATAATAAACTTTAAATGGGGCGGGGAAAGTTCCCGGGGGTTTCCCCTGTGTTGAAGTTTTTGCAGTAAAAATCGAGAAAAAACCTGGTCATTGTGGCTTATAAAGCCTGGATCCGTCCCCAAAAACCCCCGGGAAAATTCTGAAAATTGCCCTTCTGGAAAAACCCTTTCCCCTCCTCCCCCCCCTTGCTCCTGGGGATTTCAACCTAAGGCACCAAAAAAGGAGGAATATTGCAAACAATGTGGTAGCAGAATAACACCAGGAGGAGTCAAATGCTCCCCAAAAAGGCTTTTTAAACCCAAAATTTTTAACCACAAAAAAAGTAAATTTGGGAAATACGCTGGACCTCATCTTCACTAACAATGATGATTGATGAAATTTCATAAAAACAAAATGATCACAACACAATAAGGGGGCAAGCATGTATGGGGGCCCCCCCACGAAAAATTGATCATCAGGGGATTCACCAAAATTAACTTCAATAACAAAAACAAAGGGGGCCAAGAAAAACCAAGCCAAAAAATTAAAATGGGAAAAAATAAATCACAGTCCTAACCTATTTAAAAAATTAACTCTGTGGCACTTGAGGTTTGCTCAAAAAAAATTTTTAAGGAAAAGGAAAGATGAAACTAGAAAGAGACAGGCGCTCCCCATACAGGTGAAGGAAAGAAAAAGAGAGGGTACAAGAGGCCAATATATCTGAAATACATGGGGGGACACTGGTAGGAATTCTGTTGTTTATTCTGGACCCTTTTTTAAAATTTGGCATCTTTTGAAATTTGTGTGAAATTGGCCAAATTGCCATTTTCTGACCACTATTTTGTGTAGTTGAAATTTGGAAATAGGGGTTTCTTTTTCTCAATTGATAGAAGAAATGGAGCTCTAGCAAAATAGCTTTAAATTTTTGTAGACTGAAACATTGGAATTTGCTGAAAATAGGGCTCAAAGTGGGGGAAATGCCGACGCGTAAATGTCATCGATACCGCTAACTTCATGAAAGCATAATTCCTTGTTTTGATCAAATTTCATAATTTTGGGCGTTATGATCGGAAAAAAAATTCTCTATTTCATAAGAAAAATTAAATTCTTGGGCCCAAAAAAAGTTTCGGAGAGGGGCCTTGGGCCCCCGGGTTAAAGGATGGGTCCCCCAGATGGGCAAGGAAATGGTGGCTCAAAGTCCCCGCATGACTCAGTTTTTTGCGGCCGTAACCACACTGGGGTGAAGAAATAAATGAATTTTTATGGGGTGCCACAGAACTTGGTAGACACAAGCCATCTGACATTACCCTGATGCCAAATGACTTCAAAAAAGGAAAAAGACATGCCCATGCATTCCGCCTAGGGCCCCGACCATGGAACTCTATGTTCATCAAGAACGCAAGAAACCCCCATCATGTCTTTTAACATCCCATGGAGAAGAAACATGGACACTGGGGGCGCCAGCAGTTACTAAAAAAAACAGACATAACCCCACCCACAAAGGGAATAAAACAATAGCAAAGAACTACAGACCAATAGCGCTAACGCCCATATTAAAAATCTTTGAAAGGGGTCTAAAAACAAGAGCCACTCATCTAGATCCCATCAATTACACAACCCAGGGCAGCATGTGTTTAGGCAGGTGCTCCTGTCTGTCCCAATTCTACTCGACCACTCGACAAAAGGGCCTGGATGCTCTAGAAGACAAACGAATGCAGATTTTTTACACAGACTTTTCAAAAGCCTTTTACAATGTGACCAGGGTAATAGCCCCAAAATGCTGATAAAGGAATAACAGGAAAAGTTGGTAGATGGATCTATAATTTCTAACAAGTAGAACACAAAAAAGTAGTAGTCAACAGAGTAAGTCTGAGGCAGCTACAGTGAAAAAACTTTGTTTTTAAAAGGGGTCCGCTCCCATCTTGTTCCTCATCCTCATATCGGAATAGACAGGGGTCTAAGCCACAGTGCCGTGTCTTCCTTTCAGAACACCCAATCTGCATGACAGTGTCCACCATTGAGCACTGCAAGACTCCAAGCAGACATCAACCAAATCTTCAAATGGGCTGCGAAAACAATATGAAGTTAATGATGAGAAATTTAATTACTCTGAAATGGAAAAATTTGGGGAAAATTAAAATTTATCAGAGTATAAAACAAATTCCAACCCACAAAGGCGAAAAACCCAAAGTCAAAAAACTGGGAGGTCATGTCAGAGGGTCTCACCTTCAAGGACCATAACACTGTAGCAATCGCATTTTCTAGAAAAATGACAGGATGGATAATGAGAACCTTCAAAACCGGGGATGCCAAGCCCATGCTGACATTTTTTCAGGTCTTTTTTCTACCCCTAGGCTGGAATATTGCTGCACACTAACTGCACCTTTCAAACCCATGTGAAATTGCTGACCAAAAGAAAATGTGCAGAGAATCTTAAAGGCACGCATAACTGCGATAAAACACCTCAATTACTGGGAACGCTTAAAGTTTAAACCTGTACTCCCTAGAACCCCGGGCGGGAGAGATACTACATTATTATATACACTTGGAAAATTCTAGGGGGATTATTTAAACTTACACACGGGGTCCCCCCCTAAAAAGCAAAACCTCCGGCGACGATGTAACATCCCCTCAATGAAAAGCGGGGGGTACCACTAGCACGTTGGGGGGAACAACACAAAAAGTGTCAGGGCCCAAGACTTTTCCCAACTGCCTGCCAGCATACATGGGGGATTCCAATAGACCCGGGCCCGTCTTAAAGGGCACTGGACAGGCACCTAAAGTCTGTGCCTGACCAGCCAGGCTGTGGTTTGTTCGTTGGACTGTGTGGGGCCCCAGCAGTAACAGCCTGGTTGATCGGGCCCCTGACCCACCATGGGGCCCGGGGCCCAAGCCGGGCTGGGGGGGCAACCCAATTAAAAGGAAATCTGCCAAAGGGTTCCCCCAAACTCTGGCCCCTTCTGTGCAATCATAAACATTGTAGAAATTTTGGGGGCCCCGGTGGCCTGGTGGCTGGGACTCTCACTTCACACACGGGGGGACCCCGGGTTCGTTTCCCCGGTTTTGGGAAAACATTTGGGGGTGTTTCCTTACACCTTTGTCATGTTTACCTAGCAGCAAATAGGTACCTGGGTGTTAGGTTAATCCTGGCGGACAAGATTAAGGACCCCAATGGAAATAAGACAGACAGCCCTCGATGGCCCAATGGCTTTCTTGGGTTATCCCCGGGTGGCTAACCCTCCGGGGTTAAAAATCCGGGAAAAAATCTTACCTTATCTTATCTACACTGTAAAATATTTTTCAAATTTCATTTAAAAAGATCTTTCCTCCCAAATTCCAGACAAACTTATGACATGGGCGGGTCCCGAAGTTTAGTATAGGAAGGGGTTTAAAGGGGGTAAACTGGTTGGTAGTGTGAGCTAAGGGGTTTGTCTTGTAGTGGTGGTGTTATTTTTTACTTGAGAGGCTTTGGGAGGGGTGACAGAATTTGGGGCTTCACCCCCCATTGCCCACCTCTAGTACTGAGTATAATTGGTTATAAATGAGGTAAAAATTTTTTTATTTATCCCAAAGTAAAGCTTATGCTAATGTATTCTCTACTCTTAAAAAATTCGGGGTTTTTAAGAAAGGGTTAGAACAAGGCAGAAAGTACAAAGCTTTAAAAACGTATGGTAAAACCAAAAAGATGGGGCTTGGTTCTTTTAACAGAGAGGTTTAGTAACCCGGGAAAACCCCAAAGTAACATCAGTGCATCACTGGGACTTTGTTTTTTAACCCTCTCCCCATTATGATACCCACAAAAATTTCTTAACACCTAGGTGGTACCTACTTACCGCTAGGCGAACAGGACGCAGGTGAAAAACATGCCTAACATCACCCAAATGACGGGGAAAACGATCCTTGTTCTTTCAGTAAAAAAAAAAAATGCTATAAACAGAGCCAAGAGCGTCCATAAACTCTTGTCTGTTCAGGACATTAATGGGGAAGCCATGAGTGGCCCCTTTTTTGGGGAAGTTACTTGCGGAAAAAATTTTTCCCCCTTAAATTCCCTGAACAGTAGTCTATATTATAAAAGTTATTATGAAGGGGAAAATAGGGACAAGGCATTTATTTATATCTGGCAATTTGCTTATTATGATTTGACAACGTGTCAACTACTAAAACAAGGTTACCAAAAAGGGTCAGCTTTTTTTAAAAGGGTACCTAAAATGGGTGAATACAAGTGTAGTGGAAGCGTGGGGGCTAGAGAACTTTCTGGGATCGTTCCCTCACGATCAGCTGACTCTTCCCCCCATTCATGAGCACAAACCCAAAAAACTCACCTTCCCTACTACTTCACAAACTCATCTCTATTTAAAAGCATTCCCTCTTATTTTTCCTCGCCCCAGACCAAAAAGGGAGGCAAATAATTTGTTGTGGGGAGAGGGGGAGTGGGATAATTAAAAAGTGTTGTTTTTGTTTATGGGTAGGGAGCTGGTTTTACCTGGCTGTTACTACTACTACGATCAACGGCCATGATGGCATGGCCCCCCTCCACAAAAAAAACCTACCCCCAAATTACCTTCCCTGGCAAAAATAATGATATAAGTGTTTATGAGTTATAAACCTAACGGGGTTATGAATCCTAATTTTATACCAAATACAAGTTACAAATTATGCAAAATATGCGTAATACTACTAGGTTTTAATAAACAATACCACTAAACAATAAATTTAAAAAGTCAATATAATTAAATTACAACTTACATTTTCATTTTCGTCCCCCAAAGTCTTGATTTGCTTGTCTTTGGCTACTAACTGCTCCCGCTTGCTGCTGAATTAAATCCCAAAAGTAGAAAAGGGGTCTTTGAGATGTTGCACTTCTATATCTTTTTTCCCAAAGGATGCTTTCGGGGTCCGGCAGCCCTATATACATGTGATCCCAAAATTTTACCGCCATGGTCAGTTTGTTGTCGTTGTTTTGAGAAGTGGTCACAGACGACAGTATATTACAAGCCCCTCCCCTCCCGGGCCCTCCTCCGTCTCTCTTCCCCAAAGGGGTTTTCTATAACATTATCACCGTTATATAGCGCCACTGCCCCGGGG
>WNWK01056056.1:0-11107 GCA_009830355.1 Cherax destructor
GAAATAACCTATCTGGAGGATGTATTAATATTGGTAGAATTACCGACAATATTTGTAAAAGGACACAAATGCAACTAATGAGACATTTTTTGTGGCAGCGTTTCGCTCTCCAGGGCTTTGTAAAGCCGTTACAAACAATGCATGGACACACAGGGTATATATAGGTTCGGGGTGAGGTGTAATACTAGGGTGGTAGGGCGCGTTCCCAAAAAAAATGCCTTTTTGCATTTGTGCCCTTTACTTAACTTTGGAGTATCCGGGGGGTTTCCCGGGGTCAACCCCCCCCCGGCATCCTCCAGGCCTAGGAAACCCAAAAAAAGCTATAAAAGCGACAGATAACCTTGGCCCTAGACCGAGGATGGAAGAAAAGGATGAAAAACGCCCCAGCAAACCCCACGTAACTATAAACTAAAACATTGATTTTACATTAAAAATTTCGTCGCTCAAGAATGATCATATTGAAAAGCTTTTCATGCGCTTGTTGTTAAAGGAAGGGTGAGGGCAGGTAAGTGAAAGGGCAGTATAAGAATGTAGGGGGCGGTGAAAGTGTAGTCACATTGGGTGTGAATGAACACAGTCTCAGTATACGTGGGGGCCCCACACGTAGGTAAATAAAGATGGGCCCTCGCATCACTCACCTGGTGTGTCCACCAGCACAACATGAACAATATACTGAATTTAAATGGATTTTGCCTCGGGCTCATTCCATTTGCTTCCAATTTAAGACCGAAGACACACAGAAAAGCGGTGGGCGGGTGTGTTTTCACTGGTTCTTTACAACATTGTGGGGTTTAACCCCTTGACTTTTTAGCTCCTCCCCTCCAAACTAAAAAAAAGAACCCCAAAGGAAAAAGTCACTGACTTTTTTGGGGTCATCCTAGGTAATTTACACTATGATAATTGTCACGAGTACCTGTGTTAAAAAACCCTACTTTGCAGTTTCTCTAGCTTCTAAAGATGCTTCCTCGGTGGGGACGCCATAATGGTGATGCTTTTAAACGGCCTGATGTAAGTCGTGCAGTCTCTCTGAGGACTGTAATGAGTGTATGTAAACACAATTCTAAATCACTAGTCTCGAGAATCGCCAATGCTGGTTGGGTTTATATGCATCCCGATATGTTCGGTAATTACTCTATTGCTCGCTTTTTTAACTTCTTTTCCCCCCAGTTTATTTTTCCGTATTCGGTCTTTTTCCTCCTCTCTAATTTAAAGGACCCAGAACTTTCAGCACTCCTACAGCTTGCAAGTGTGCTTGTCCCCTTACATCCTGGCTTGTTGATACTTCCTTAGTTTCACACCATCAGCAAAGTATGATAAACAAGATTTGATCCTGTCTGAATCCATATTGGGGGAAAGTGTTACTAGCCAGAGGACCCCCCCAAATGTTACTCTCCCAACATGATGCTACCCCTACGTCACGCTCTCACTTACTTTTATACACATATTTATGGATAAATGGCAGAAAAAAAAGTTGATGAATTAGATACATTTGCAATACTTGGTATCTTTATTAAGAAAACGTTGGCCACTGTGTGCCGAAACTTTTCCTCAATAAAGATACCCAAGTTTAAATTTGTCTAATTTATCATAGATATATTTGAACACTATTCCTTGTAATCCTCGACTATTCCCCCAAATAATGGTTCAGTCTTCGGTGAGACACACATTAAATGGTGTCCTGCAAATCATGAGAACACAGTTAACCTAACCATATCTTGCTTTTTAAATTTTTCCCTTATTGTATCTGAACCCCAGCAGGTTAGTGAGGCCCTTTCTTCCCAAACTCAAGTGTTTTTTCTCTCCAACGAAGTTTCTCCTCTCCTGATACATCACTGAACCATTAAAATGATACATTCAGTGACACTGGCCTGTACCTAAATCTTTTTGCCTGCTTAACTAGGGCCAGCGTAGTTTTTCTTGTATCCCGTGACATATATAACTAGAGCACCCTTTCTACCGCCTCAACTTTTACTGTGGGGATACAGTGTCACATGTATCCTTATATCCCACCAGTCTGTGAAAAGTGTCACATGTTTCCCTTTTAAACTGCCACCAGCCATGGTGATACAGTGTCCAAAGTATCCTTCAGCTGCCACTACCCATGGTGATACAGTTCACATGTTTCCCTTTACGTCTGCCACTACCCAGGGATGTGTCAGCTCCTGTAGTGGTAGTGCCAGGTTCGTCATAGTTCCCTCACTGACAGTCACCTGCTGACCAGATCAGCAGGTCCGTTTCCTTGTTTTCTTCCTGGTACAGTTGCTGACTCCTGGGTGAACAAACACAAATGAAATATTCTAATCATTTTTTTCCTGAAATTCCCTCTCTCACCTTGCACAAGCACTCCATGAAAGTTGTATCACCTGGTATTTAACCATTGTGTTTCTCCCGTGGCACAACACTTTTATGTCTTCCTCCCAAACACATCAAAAAAACCTGCCCTTTGTTGAAGTTTTGGGGGAACTGGATCACTACCTTCCCCAAGTGCCCGATCAACCAGGTTGTGATGGTTCTGGGCCAGCGGGCCATTAACAGTCATAGCCTATTTGGGACAGGAACTAAACAAGATGCATGGCCAAAGGCCGGGCTAGTAAGGTAGAACCCCTTTTGATATACCTTTAATGAGTTTCAAAATCTTTCTACCCCCGGGCCCCGGCCATGGGCCAGGTTCATCGGGGTTTAGCTTGGTAAACCAGGTGTTGCTGCTGGGGGCCCGCTCCCCCAATATCCATCAGTCTTGTTGATCTGGCATCTGGTAAGATACTTGTCAGTTTCTCTTGACGTCTAATTGTCCCAGCAGTGTTTCTGATATTTTCGGGTAAGATGTTGAATAATCGGGACCCACGAATAGATACCCACCGCACCACGTAATCAATCACAGCTAAAATGTTTATAAACTAGCACACAATTCTATCCTTTGACTTCCCATTCTCACCCTATACTTTTTCCCTTTGGGGTTCTGTCATAGTTGTCTGTGATTCCTCTGGATTCCTTTTGTTGCCTCTGTGATGACTGTATTTAAGCATTGGTATTTAAACCGTTGATAACGGTCAATGATACACATACAGAGGCCCATACACAACTATGACATACACACCTTTTCTTTTTTGGGCCTACAGTTTGGTTGAACCAGGGGCTCTCATGCATGTTCCTCTTGCCAGTAGTACCAGCAATATTAAGTTTATTCAAATTTATTTAGCTAAGTTTTCTCTTATTCTTGGGGTTGGAACGACTTGGTTGGATTTTTTTTAAAAGTATTCGCTTTAATGGTCAGTGTTGATAGTTTCCCGGATGTTTGTATGGTATCTGAGAGGGGGTTTAGTGGGGAAGAGTGATTGCTCTGACTATACCGGAAGGTTGTACAAGTTTTTATTGGTGTTGATCTTCAGGCTGCAGGCGCAGCTAGTTGAACTCTCTGGCCGGGGGCGGTGCTTCCAGCGTCACCACCAACAGCGTCACCACGTTTGTCACTGTTCACTTGAGCTTACTGCACAACCCCCCTCAACCTCAAGACGACCCAGGATAGATATCCTGTCAAGAGACAAATAAGTCTACTTCACCTGCCGTCTTAGTTCACTTCCCGGTAAATAGACATCTAGGTGCCTAAGGTTTTAAACTGATAGAAGATAGGGGGGGGTATGGGTGTGTTTTGGGGAAAAACAGTCAGTTAACAACACTAGGGCTGAAAACAGTAAGTGTATAAAAAAATTCATCAAAAAATTACAAATAAGGACAATGGATCAGGTCAAAAAAAAAGGGCAGAAGGGGGAAACAAACACCCCCTTGGTTTTACTATCTAAAAAAGGGGTGTAAAAATAAGATAGATGAGCTAAGATTAATTGCAA
This sequence comes from Cherax destructor, assembly GCA_009830355.1. Taxonomy (NCBI): domain Eukaryota; kingdom Metazoa; phylum Arthropoda; class Malacostraca; order Decapoda; family Parastacidae; genus Cherax; species Cherax destructor. The sequence continues at coordinate 3,846 of WNWK01056056.1, forward strand.
GTGCGGGAAACATAGATATTATTGCTATAACGAGACCGGGCCCAATCTGAAAGACAGGGTTGCCTTCTAAAGGGTCCATCAAGGCTATAAATTATTCCACACTGATGGGTAAACGGAAGGGTGGTGGAGTCCCCTTTATTCAGAGAAAATTTAAATTGTTGTTTGAAAGAATAAAATTAAAAGCGTCAGAACTGAATCTTTTATTCATTTTCGGGTCTTAAAAAACATCGGGTGTTTTGGGGAAATCTTGATAAGTGCAGCTTCTTGGGTGAAATTCGTAAGGCATCTCATTAAAATGTTGTGCAATGGGAGATTTAACTTTAACAAATTGACTGGAAAATTTAGGGGAAATTTAAGTCGTGACTTTCTTGATACGATTAGGTTTTTTGCGTTTGGTGACAGAACCAACTGGGGAAAAAACCCTGCTGCTTGTTTTAGGGGAATCGCAATTAAAATTTTGGGGGGTTAATGATGATTTGGGGAAAGTGATCACAAATCACTCAGTTTTAATATATCAGGGAAATTTCCCCCTAATAATGGCAATCAAGTCTCTGCCCCTATTCTGCCTGGGCTGATTTCATAGGACTAAAAAATTACCGGGGAGGTTGCTGGAATGCCTGACAGTGGGTCAGGTAGGTGGTGATTCCAATTGACGTTTTCGGGAAATAGTTCTAGCTGCTCAAAAACATTTCCCCTAATAGGAAACCCCAGACAAAAAAAATGACCCTAAATGGATGAACAATAGATTAAAACACCATTGGTCAAAAGGGGGCATATATGGCAATAAAAAGGGGAAGGGGCAATTAAGTAATCAATATATTCATTAAAGAGAGAAATTAAAAAGGGAATAAGAAAAGCAAAAAATTGGGGTTGTTAAGAATCGAAGACAACCCCAAAAAAATTTTTTTCAGGTATACAGAATGATTAGGGACAAGATGGCCCCCCAAAAGTTCTCAGGTCAGCTCCCGTCAGTGAAAAGGAAATGTGTAAAGTTTTAACACTTACTTCCTCTCTTTTTTCCCGGGAAGATACTGCGATATTCCAGAAATAATAAATTATGTAGAACAGGACGATAGTAAACTATCCGATTAGGGTCACAAGTGACATGGTCTTAACAAATAATAAATTAAGACCCCAACAAATCCCCAGGCCCCGATGAACTGTATGCAAGGTTCTAAACAATTAAAAAGGGGGCAGCAAAGTTGGCTAATCTTTTCAACATATCGCAAACTGGCATGGTCCAGATAAGTGGGGAAAAAAAAAAGTAATACCTATTTTCAAAGCAGGTACAGGCCACCGAACTATAGACCAATAAGCCAACCTCCCTAAGGGGAAAATTTATGGAATCAATAATAGCCGAGGCAATTCGCAGCCATCTTGAAAAGCAAAATTAACAACGAAACTCAGCACGTTTTACAAAAAAGGGTTCCTGCCTTTAAAAATTTTAAAAACTTTTTCCAAGGTGTTTGAGGGGGGAGATCATGGTAATGAATATGATTTGTTATGGACTTAAAAAGGGTTTTTATAAATCCCCCCTCGAGCTATTGGGAAAATTAAAACCGGAATAGGAGGGGAAATTTTTTTCCCGGATAGAGCATGGTTGACAAATAGGCAGCAGGGTTTGCATAAATGGGAGAAATCAAATGGGAACGTCACGGCGGGGTTCCACAGGGGCAAGGGGGTTTTTTTAAAACTACTAAACGACATGGGAAAGGGGTAAATGAGACATAAGCAAGTTTTCCGACGACACCAAAATAGGCCGTCAATTCATTCAAATGAGGAAGATTTGAATAGACTAATGCAGTGGTCGGAGAAGTGGCAGATGCAGTTTAATATAGATAAATGCAAAGTTCTAAATATTGGACAGGACAATAACCATGCCACATATAAACTAAATAATGTAGATCTTAATTTTACTGATTGCGAAAAGAATTAAGGAGTTCTGGTTAGCAGTAATCTAAAACCAAGACAGCAGTGCATAAGTGTTCCAATAAAGAACAGAATCCTTGGCTTCATATCAAAAGCATAAATAATAGGAGTCCTCAGGTTGTTCTTCAACTCTATATATCCTTGGTTAGGCCTCATCTAGATTATGCTGCACAGTTTTGGTCACCGTATTACAGAATGGATATAAATGCTCTGGAAAACGTACAAAGGAGGATGACTAAGTTGATCCCATGTATCAGAAATCTTCCCTATGAGGATAGACTGAGGGCCCTGAATCTGCACTCTCTAGAAAGGCGTAGAATTAGGGGGATATGATTGAGGTGTATAAATGGAAAACAGAAATAAATTAAGGTGATGTAAATAGCATGCTAAAAATATCTAGTATTGACAGGACTCTGGCAATGGCTTTAAGTTGGATAAATTCAGATTCAGGAAGGATATAGGAAAGCATTGGTTTGGTAATAGAGTTGTGGATGAGTGGAACAAACTCCCGATTACAGTTATAGAGGCTAAAACGTTGTGTAGTTTTAAAATAGGCTACATAAATATATGAGTGGGTGCGGGTGGGTGTGAGTTGGACCTGACTAGTTTGTGCTACTAGGTCAGATGCCGTGCTCCTTCCTTAAGTGATTGTAACCCTGACCTGGCTGGGTCGGGGCATTGGCTTAAGCCGGTGGGAGACTTGGACCTGCCTCGCATGGGCCAGTAGGTCTGCTGCAGTGTTCCTTCTTCTTATGTTCAACACGGTACATGAGCTGTAGGCTGCTACCTTACTCAACATGATAAATTGTACTACAAAGCTGTTTCCCTGAAATATTCCATCACTCAAGATGGAGTACATTGATGAGGCAATGTGTGTGAGGTGAGCTGGGAGACTTGAGAAGGGTGACGAGGATATCGTCAAGAGATACGAGTGAAGTGCCTGATAGTAACAACAGTGGTGGCTTGTGAAGACGTGTGAAGGAACGACACTAGTTTTAAACGTTAATTAAACCTGCAGTGTGGGGCTACCATATTTTATATGATACTTCGGTTACATTGTACGAACCCATGCATGCTGCTTATCATGTTATTTATTAGGTATTATGTGACTCTGCTTTAGGGACTGACCCCCTTCCTCCCAAGGCTGACTGATCAGGGCAAGATATACGAGAGCTAGAACCGCTACAGTGACTATTTACGGCCAGCATACAGCCAATACCTAACAATAATACATTTAAACTACTGAGAAATGCCTCACACAGAAATCACTCTCTACGAATGCAAAAGACTTGGCAGGCGATGTAACATACCCCAGTGAAAAGTACACTGAGAGAAAACGCAATACCTTTGAACCTTTGATATACCTTTGAAGAGTTTCAGAGTATCTCTCTCTGAGCCCGGCCATGGGCAAGGCTCGTCTGGTGCCTGCCTGTCAACCAGGCTGTTGCTGCTGGAGGCCCGCTGCCCCACATATCCATCACAGCCTGGTTGATCTGGCACCTGTGAAGATATTTGTCAGTTTCCTCTTGAAGGCTTCTACACTGGTTCCAGCGTGTTTCGGATATCTTCTGGTAAGATGTTGAATAGTCTGGGACCCCGGATGTTAATACAGTGCTCCGTATTGTCCCCACCGCACCCCTGCTCCTCACTGGGTTTATTTTACACTTTCTCCCATATCTCTCACTCCAGTATGTTGTTATGGCAGTGTGCAGATTTGGGACCAGGCCTCAAGTACTTTCCAAGTATATATTATCATGATCTCTCTCCCCTCGGTCAATGAGTACATGTTCAAGACTTGAAGGCGTTCCCAATAATTTAGATGTTTCAATGGCTCAATGTGAGCCGTAAACGATCTCTGAATTTGTTCCAGCTCTGATATTTCTCCTGCCCTGAACGGGCCGTCAGCACAGAGCAGTATTCTAAGTGAGGAGCACTAGCGATTTGAAGTGTCACCATCGGCATTATTTCCCTTGTTTTAAAAGTTCTCAATACCCACCCCGTCATCTTCCTGGCTGTTGTGATCTTTGTCTTGTTATGGTCTTTAAACGACAGATCAGCAGACATAATTATTCCCAAGTCCTTTACGTGTTCCTTTCGTTCTATGTGGTGACCCTCTTGCGTTTTGTATATAGTGTTCCTTTTGAGTTCTTCATTTTCCATACCTAAGCAGCTGAAACATCACCATTGAACGTCATGTTGTTCTCCACTGCCCATTGGAAGACCCTGCTTATGTCCTCCTGTAATTTTTCAGTGTCTTCTACCGTAGTGACTTTCATGCTTATTTTAGTGCCATCTGCAAATGATACAAATAAGTGTCCGGGGCCCAAGACTGTTCAACAGCCTACCACCAGCGCCATAAGGGGAATTACCAATGGACCCCCGGTTTTTCTTCAAGAGGGAGCTGGACAGATACCTAAAGTCAGTGCCAGATCAGACGGGCTGTGGTTCGTACGTTGGACTACGTACGGCCATCAGTAACAGCCTCGTTGATCAGGCCCTGATCCACCAGGAGGCCTGGTCGTGGACCGGGCCGCGGGGGCGTTGATCCCGAAATGCCCTCAGGTAGACCCCAGGCAGGATATGTACTCACTGGAGCGGAAGAAAAACACATGAAATATAAATGCGTGGAAATTTCTTGAGGGTCTTGTCCCAAATCTTCACACTGTAAGTGGGGAGATAGCAGGAAGTGCAAATGAACCCAGACTATTTAAAATGCCTTTGATGAGTTTCGAGAGTCCACTACTCTCGGGCCATGGGTCATACCTGAGAAGAAGTACAAAGGGAACAAAGAGCCATACAGGATATTGCAAGAAACCCAAAATATTTCTACTCTATGCAAAATCCAAGCTAAGAACTACCTGTAGAATTGGACCATTATTGAGAGGAGATTCGTATCGGACGATGAACAGGAAATGAGTGAAATTCTAAAGAACAGTATGAGTCAGTGTTCAGCAACCCACTAAATGACAGCAAGGTAGAAAATGCAGAAATATTTTTCACTCCAGCAGAAGGCTGCGCAGACCACCTAACCGACATTAGTACAAATCCCATAGATTTCGAAAAGAAATGGCCAACATGCCCACTCACTCAGCACCTGGACCAGATTCATGGAATGCTTTATTTATAAAGCAGTGCAAAGTACCATTACAAGAGCCCTTAGTATTCTGTGGAGAAAGAGCTTTGATCTAGGTGAAATTCCAGAGGCCTTAAAGAGTGCAGACATAGCTCCTTTGCATAAGGGAGTAGTAGAGCACTAGCTAAAAATTACAGACCAGTAGCCCTCACTTCTCACATCAAAAAAATCTTTGAAAGAGTGATGAGACGGCAGATTACAAAGTTCATGGACCAGCACAACCAACATAACCCGAACCAGCATGGCTTTAGAGCGGGTCGATCATGCCTGTGACAGCTGCTGAACCATTATGACAGAATTACAGAGGCATTGGAGGACGACCAAAACGCAGATGTGATTTACACAGATTTTCAAAGGCGTTTGACAAATGCGATCATGGAGTGATAGCGCACAAAATGAGGGCCATAGGCATTACGGGAAGGTAGGCAGATGGATTTTGAGTTCCTAACACAAAGAACACAAAAAGTAGTAGTGAACAGGGCAAGATCCAGCATCAGCGAGGTCAAAAGCTCAGTGCCCCAGGCACTGTCCTGGCACCTCTGCTGTTTCTAATCCTCATAGCAGACATAGATAAAAACACCCAGCACCTTTTGTATCATCATTTGCAGATGACACTAAAATAAGCATGAAAGTCACTACGGTAGAGGACACTGAAAAATTACAGGAGGACATAAGCAGGGTCTTCCAATGGGCAGTGGAGAACAACATGACGTTCAATGGTGATAAGTTTCAGCTGCTTAGGTATGGAAAAAATGAAGAACTCAAAAAGGGAAAACTATATACAAAACGCAAGAGGGTCACCACATAGAACGAAAGGAACACGTAAAGGACTTGGGAATAATTATGTCTGCTGATCTGTCGTTTAAAGACCATAACAAGACAAAGATCACAACAGCCAGGAAGATGACGGGGTGGGTATTGAGAACTTTCAAAACAAGGGAAATAATGCCGATGGTGACACTATTCAAATCGCTAGTGCTCCCTCACTTAGAATACTGCTCAGTGCTGACGGCCCCGTTCAGGGCAGGAGAAATAGCAGAGCTGGAACAAATCCAGAGATCGTTTACGGCTCACATTGAGCCATTGAAACATCTAAATTTTGGGAACGCCTTCAAGTCTTGAACATGTACTCATTGGAGCGGAGGAGAGAGATACATGATAATATATACATGGAAAGTACTTGAGGGCCTGGTCCCAAATCTTTCACACTGCCATAACAACATACTGGAGTGAGAGATATGGGAGAAAGTGTAAAATAAACCCAGTGAGGAGCAGGGGGCGTGGGGACAATACGGGGCACTGTATTAACATCCGGGGTCCCAGACTATTCAACATCTTACCAGGGAAAATATCCAAAACGGCTGGAACCAGTGTAGAAGCCTTCAAGAGGAAACTGGACAAATATCTTCACCAGGTGCCAGATCAACCAGGCTGTGATGGATATGTGGGGGCGCGGGCCTCCGCAGCAACACCTGGTTGACCAGGCAAGCACCGACGAGCCCCGGCCCATGGCCGGGCTCAAAGATCCCCCTCTTCAAAGGATATCAAAAAAGGGAAATAAACTCGTGTGGTGCGCCTGGCCAAACCAGGCTGTTGCCCGGAGGCCCCTGCCCCCCATATCTATTCACAGCCTGGTTGTCTGGCCCCGGGGAAAAAGTGTCCGTTTCCTCCCGACTTCTACCTTTTCCACCTGTTTTTATCTTACCAAAGAAATTTAAAACGCTGGAAAAATTATTCAGGGAACTGGACAAAAAAATCTTGTGCGATATCCCGGCTGTGATTTTAGGGGCGGGGGCCCCGCCCCGGCTCCCGGCAAAAACCCCGAAACCTGGCCCAAAGGCCGGGCTCCCGGATTGAAAAACTCAAAACTCTACTGCCTCCCCTTTATATTCTCTTTTTTCGACAAAAGGTTTGCAGGCAAACTTACCGCCACTAAAGATAGTCAAGTGTTGTTCATTTTGTCATACTTCAACGTGTCGTATTGTACAATATCAATAATGTGACGTCCCCAGCAAAAAAAGGAAGGGGGGGGGGGGGGGGCAGGGGAAAAAATAAAAATTAAAGGGGGGAAAAAAAAGGGGGCAAGGTGGGGAAAAGGGGGAAAGGAAAGGGGGAAACTATAAGGGGGGGGAGAGGGGCATGGATGGGAAGGAGGTGAGGGGCGGTATAGTGGGGGGAAAGGGAAACAGGGGGGAAGCAT
>WNWK01056057.1:0-11106 GCA_009830355.1 Cherax destructor
CCTTCCCTTTAACTTTAATGTTTTGCATGTCTATCCTTGTCTGAGCAGCTTCGTTTTCCCACCCAGTGGCCCATATGCCCTGGTAGCCTTTCTTCCCACTGATACGAGGTTCCCTGGGTTTAATGACAATCTATCTCCCTCTTTATGTACCCCATAAAAGCGTCTCCCCAAGGTGGCTGAGTGTTCGTAACTCCCTACTTGGTTTGGCTTACCTGGCGGTTCATCGTGTACACTAATATTCATTATCACACTCCCCCAGCTATCGGGTGTCAGGTTCCCCCCTCTCTGGCTTTGCAGGGAATTCATGTGGAATCCTGCCACCGATGATATATCCTACTGGGGATCTGTATAAACCAATTCCTTCCTTAATAGTCCGTCCTGTAGACAGGAAGTCATCTAGATAGTTGGCTCCCACCATGATACCTACATTTCTGACTGTGTCAGTGGTAATGCCCTGGTCTGCCAGCTTCACACCAAGGTCTTTCAATCGCTTGGTTGCTGCAGCAAGACCTGTGGTCGTAATTGCTGCAGGTAACATCTTTACTAATAAAGCTGTAATATTTCTGCGATGTCCACCCAATTTAACAGTGACATCCACAACATCATAAGACTTGGGCGGGCCCTGACTTGTAGCACCTCCCAATGTCGCACTAACTTTGTCGGTGGCCTTCAACTTTAACTTAGCCACCAACTTCTCTGTTATCATGGTCACTTGTGCTCCCAAATCAAAGAATAATCGGGTTGTTTCGGATCTGTTCCCATTCACAACCCCTGCAATGACTGTAGGTAGGGCAGCAACTCTGTGATTCTCACTCAGATTAGAGACTTTGCCCACACTAATCACGCTGGCTACCACTTCAGGCTGGGATTCGCTTTCTATCTCTACTGGAGAAACGTCCCTACTAGCCTGGGGTTCCCTTAAATTATTGGAACATGGCGCAGTATGGTGCTTACCTTTCCGGCAGTTATAGCACTCCAAAAGATGTGACTGGCAATTTTCTGCCTCATGTCCCACACAACACCTTAAGCATAGCTGCAACTCCTTAAGTCTCTGCTGCCTACTGCTCAGTGTAGTATACAGAGAGCAACTCGTGCTAGTTTGTTCGCCTTCGCAGAACACGCATATTCTGGTACGAGTGTCTCTGAGGGTCTGCTTAGAGGTCCTTGTCTTAGACACTTCTTTGCCATAGTACACCCCAACGTTAGCTTTATTACCTTTAAATTGATCTCCCGAGTTTTCTGAGTAACTGTTTGTTTATGTGATGATGGCAGTGACTCTTCTCTCTCACCTATGCTCAAATGAGAAACGAGAACTCCCAACCCCTCAATAATTTGCTGTATTGTAAACCAGCTTGTCCTGTATTAAGTGTAACTCGTGCACTATAGTGCTAGCCAATTTTCTCTGAATCAACCAACTGACCATCCATTCTGATCCACCCCAATCATGTAAATCTTTGAGACTATTTGTCAAACTCATGACATCGATGCAGAACTTCTCTACACTCTGATGGTCATGACACACACACACACATCGTGTTAACAGTCATGCGCGTTTTGAGCTCCGCTAAATTGGGTCGTATAGTGTGGTCCTAGGGGGAATCCGAGTGCAACAAATAGGCGTGGGCATAGCTAAAGTGTCATACTCATTTAAAACCAAAAAGCAGGGAAATATGAGTGATCACACAGGGAAAAAACACAGTAAATAGTGAAAGTGCCGGTGAGGGGAGACGGAGATAGGCTTAACAGTGGTTGCCACACAGCAGGAAGTGGAGAATATATCGTAGTGAACTATAATGCAGTGGGGAGCATATCTACTGGAGGTACCCGAGTAAGGGAGACAAGTGCAAGGCAAGCAGTGAGCAATACGGTGATTGCATACAGTGAGCCCAATACAAAAGAAACGAAGAGGTACAGTACCCAGCAGGGTGCCACGCCAGGAGAGTATCGACAAACAGCGACCAGACCCAGCAGACATTGGATGTAATGTACAAAATCCTAGTTGTGGTTTGCAGGTTTGCAGGTTTCTGGCCCTGAGTTGCTGAAGCTGTGGGAAAAATCCCTGCTCGGAGGAGCTGACTACATAAGTATTTCATAGGTAGGAAGACAAGTTAGGGAAGTGGTGGGCGCAGGTCTACCAACCAAATGTACACACGTGTACGCACGCACACACACACACATACACTTGAATTAGTCAGGATATAGATGTAGTATACCATACAATTGTTCGTGTATTAGCAATAATATTATTACCAGTTTATAAGTAGTAACTTTTAGTAGCAATGCTTAGTAGTATTCTAGAATTAGAATTAGAATAGGTAGACACTGTGGACGAGGTGCCAAGATGCACACACACACACACACACACACACACACTTGAAGTAGTCGAGGTGTAGTAGACCATACAGCTGTTCTTGTATTAGCAATAATATTTTTATCAGTTATATAGGTAGTAGTATTCTTTTTAGATTTTGTAGCTAAGAAAGGTAGGAAGAAAATTCAAAGACGTGGCGGAGCGCAGGAGCGGTAAACAAACACACGCACACACACACACTCACATAAACCAACAGTTGGGTTTGTCTTACCCTAGATTAATAGTGTTACCCATTTTTCTTTTTTGGAATTATAACTAGCAAATTTCTAGCACAATATTAGGCTAATATTCCTAACTTTCTGAAGTATTCCAAAAATGCTGGAAGTTCTCACAACAAGTAGATGTAACAGCTGAAACCTGACACGACGGTCCCCCCCATCCTCCGACCCTACCATACCCTCCCATACTAACACTACACCCTTTCCCTCCCTCTCTCCCCTCCCTTTCTCCCCCACACACACCCTCCCTCTCTCTCTCCCTCCTTCTATACCATCTCTCTCTCCCTCTATCTTCTCTCCCCCCATTTTCTCTCCCTCTCTCCCTCCCTATACCCTCTTCCCCTATACCCTATCTCCCTATACCCTCTCTCCCTTATACCCTCTCTCCCTCTTCCTCCATCTCTCTCTCGCTCTCCCCATCTATCTCTTTCTCCCCTCTATCTCTTTTCTGGGCTTGTCTTAGCCAGCTTAGTATCATTATTCGTTTATAGAATTAGTACAAGCAAAATTCTAGCATAATATTAGGAGAGTAGTCCAAACTTTCTGAAAATCTATCTCCCCTCTTCTCCCCCCTTTCGCCCTCACACGCACACCCTCCCTCCTCCTCCCCTATCTCCCTCCCTTTCTCCTCACACACAAACCCCCCTCTCTCTCCCTCCTCTATACCTCCCTTTCCCTCTATCTCCCTCTCTATACCTCCCTCTCCCCCTCCCATCCCTACCTCTCTCATCCCTCTCCCTACCTCTCTCTCTCACTTCCTCTCCCTCTATCTCTTCTCCCTCCATCTCTCTCCCTCCATCTCTCCCTCCCTCTACCTTCCTCTCTCCTCTACCTATCTCTCTCTCTATCTCTCTACCTCCCTCTCCTCTCTATCTCTCTATCCACCCTCTTCCACACTACCTCTAGCTTATCTCTCTCCTCACCCCTTCCCTATCCTTTCTCCTTTCTCCTCACCCCTTCCCTATCCCTCTTCTTTCTCCCTTCTTCTGATACTCTCAATACATCCACAAGGGCACACCGTGGGAATATGGGCGGCTCAGGGAGAGGGGTGTCAACAAGGAGGAAGAGGGCCGATCCGGGAAGGCCACAGTGGGAGGAGGAAATCATCAAAGTGAAAAGGAATGGGAGAGGAAGATATTGGTGATCACGAGAGGAACTCAAGAGGAAGAGGAATGGAGAGAAGATATTGGTGATCAAAGAAGGAATGGAGAAGAGGATAGCTGAGGAGTAGAAATGGAACAAGTCAAAAAAGCAGAAGCCAAGATCCGGATCTTAGAAGTGAAGCTGCAGGGAATGACACAGAATAGAGACAAATTACCTGGCAGAACGCACTGAGCTTGTGCACCAGACACAGCAAGGTCGAGGAGAAAGGAGAACTTTGTATGACAGCACTGGCAGACACAAGTAGGGCCGAAGCAAGACGAGCAGGATACTAACAACACACGAGAGGGACATAGAAGAAGCAGACAGGGACAAGAAGAGCACCACAGTAACAACGAATGAGAGCACAGTAACAACACATGAGAGGGTAGACAAAGCAGCAGACACACTAAACGCGGAGACCCCAACAACACACTGCAGCAGACAGGGACGTATGAGCAGGCCGGACACACAAAGGAACACGGGGGATACAACCATGACAGCACCGAGAGAGGCTAATGCATCTCTGATGAGGCAATGGGAGACACAGTGGGAGGAGGAAAGGGAGAAGTCGATCTTTATCTATGGCCTGAAGGAAGTCGAAGGGGACATCCACGACAGAAGAAAACAGGAGGAGAAAGAAAGGATCGAAGGTATCATGCTAGCAATAGGGGGAGACACGTCCCAAGTGACAAATTTTCGGAGAATCGGGTGGTACACAAGGGGAAGAAATCGACCTCTCAACGTAATCTTCAAAGAAGAATCAGCCTGCACCACGATCCTGCAAGAGAAAGCACGGCTGAGGACGAATCAGAGGTACCGGAATGTATACCTAGATCGGGACAGAATGCAGGAAGAAAGGGAGGCCCGGAAGGAGCAGATAAGAAGGCAAAGAGAGGAGAGAGAGGAGACAGCGAGATACATAAGAACATAAGAAAGAAGGAACACTGCAGCAGGCCTACTGGCCCATGCAAGGCAGGTCCAAGTCTCCCACCGGCTTAAGCCAATGCCCCGACCCATCCAGGTCAGGTTACATTCACTTAAGGAAGGAGCACGGCATCTGACCTAGTAGCACAAGCTAGTCAGAACCAACTCACACCCACCTGCACCCACTCATATATTTATCTAGCCTATTTTTAAAACTACACAACGTTTTAGCCTCTATAACTGTACTCGGGAGTTTGTTCCACTCATAGACAACTCTATTACCAAACCAATGCTTTCCTATATCCTTCCTGAATCTGAATTTATCCAACTTAAAGCCATTGCTGCGAGTCCTGTCAATACTAGATATTTTTAGCACGCTATTTACATCCCCTTTATTTATTCCTGTTTTCCATTTATACACCTCAATCATATCCTCCCTAATTCTACGCCTTTCTAGAGTGCAGATTCAGGGCCTTCAGTCTATCCTCATAGGCAAGATTTCTGATACATGGGATCAACTTAGTCATCCTCCTTGTACGCTTTCCAGAGCATTTATATCCATTCTGTAATACGGTGACCAAACTGTGCAGCATAATCTAGATGAGGTCTAACCAAGGATATATAGAGTTGAAGAACAACCTGAGGACTCCTATTATTTATGCTTCTTGATATGAACCAAGGATTCTGTTCGCTTTATTGCGAACACTTATGCACTGCTGTCTTGGTTTTAGATTACTGCTAACCAGAACTCCTAAATCCTTTTCGCAATCAGTAGTATTAAGATCTACATTATTTAGTTTATATGTGGCATGGTTATTGTCCTGTCCAATATTTAGAACTTTGCATTTATCTATATTAAACTGCATCTGCCACTTCTCCGACCACTGCATCAGTCTATTCAAATCTTCCTGGAGTGCTCTAATGTCCTCATTTGAATGAATTGGACGGCCTATTTTGGTGTCATGCAAACTTGCTTATGTCGCTATTTATTCCCTCATCTATGTCGTTTATGTAGATTGTGAACAACAAGGGGCCCAATACCGACCCCTGTGGAACACCGCTTGTGACGCTTCCCCACTCTGATTTCTCTCCATTTATGCAAACTCTCTGCTGCCTATTTGTCAACCATGCCTCTATCCAGGAAAAATTTCTCCTATTCCGTGTGCATTAATTTTCCTCAATAGTCTCTGATGTGGGACTCTATCAAAACCTTACTGAAGTCCATATACACAATATCATATTCATTACCATGATCTACCTCCTCAAACACCTTAGTGAAAAAGTTATTAAATTTGTAAGGCAGAAACGCCCTTTGTAAAACCGTGCTGAGATTCGTTGATTAATTTATGCTTTTCAAGATGGCTGCGAATTTCCTCGGCAATTATTGATTCCATAAATTTTCCCACTATGGAGGTTAGGCTTATTGGTCTATAGTTCGAAGCTAAGGACCTGTCACCTGCTTTGAAAATAGGTATTACATTTGCCATTTTCCACTTATCTGGCACCATGCCAGTTTGCAGTGATATGTTGAAAAGATTAGCCAACGGTTTGCTAAGCTCCTCTTTACATTCCTTTAGAACCCTTGCATACAGTTCATCAGGGCCTGGGGATTTGTTAGGTTTTAATTTATCTATTTGTCTAAGGACCATGTCACTTGTGACCCTAATCGTGCATAGTTTACTAGCGTCCTGTTCTACATAATTTATTATTTCTGGGATATCGCTAGTATCTTCCTGTGTAAAAACTGAGAGGAAGTAAGTGTTAAACATTCTACACATTTCCTTATCACTGACGGTGAGCTGACCTGAGTAACTTTTGAGTGAGCCTATCTTGTCCCTAATCTTACTTATGTATACCTGAAAAAATCCTTTTGGGTTAGTCTTCGATTCTCCTGCAACTTTAACCTCATAGTCTCTTTTTGTTTTTCTTATTCCCTTTTTTATTTCTCTCCTTAACTGAATATATTTATTACTTAATTGCCCCTCTCCTCTTTTGATTTGCCTATATATGCCTCTCTTTTGACCAATGAGATGTTTTAATCTATTGTTCATCCATTTAGGTTCATTTTTGTTTGATCTGATTTCCTATTAGGAACATAAGTTGTCTGAGTAGCTAGAACTATTCTCTGGAAAACGTCATATTGGCAATCACCAACCTACCTGACCCACTGTCAGGTCATTCCAGTTCAACCTACCCAGGTAATTTTTCAGTCCTATGAAATCAGCCAGGCAGAAGTCAGGGACAGAGACTTGATTGCCATTATTAGGAATTCACTATATTAAAACTGAGTGATTTGTGATCACTTTTCCCAAGCTCATCATTAACCTCAAGATTATTAATTAGCGATTCCCTGCTGGCAAGAACCAAGTCTAGCAGGTTATTTCTTCTAGTTGGTTCTGTCACCAACTGTTTCAAAAAACAATCCTGAATCGTATCAAGAAAGTCACTTGACTCTAAATTTCCTGTCAAATACGGAGGACACCAAGCCCAAGCAGGACAAACACACACACTGGAAGTACCCAGGGTGGGCCTCAAATCACAAAAACCCCACAACAACCATACACTTTAACACCATACACACTCATCAGTCCCCCTGTCCCCACCCCAGCAACCCAAAACCCACCATCACAGCTACCCCCCACCCCACCCAAAAAACTCCACCCCACCAACCCATACCCCAACCATACAATCCCCCCCACCCATGCTGCAACCCTCTATGGGCTCCCTGCCCACACCCCCCAACCCACCAAGATCTCCCCAGGGACACAGTATTGGAAACAAGGTTGAAGGTTTGGTACACAAACGCGGATGGAATTACGAATAAGTATTAAGAGTGGAATGAAAGAATAGGTGTGTCGTCCCCAGACATCATAGCTGTCACAGAAACTAAACTAAATGAGACAGTAACAGATGCAATCTTCCCACAGGGATATCAGATCCTGAGGAAAGATAGAAGGAGCAGGGGGGGAGGAGGGGTCGCACTGCTTGTAAGGAACCATTGGAGATTCGAGGAAATGGAAGGAATGGAGGTGTGTAGAGAAAAAGACTTCATAGTAGGTACCATCCAGTCTGGGGAGCACAAGATAATCATTGCAGTGATGTATAACCCACCACAGAACTGCAGGAGGCCAGGTGAGGAATATGATGAGAACAACAGAGCGATGGTGGACACTCTGGCGAAGGTGGCAAGAAAAGTGCACATGAACAGAGCGAAGCTACTGGTCATGGGCGATTTCAACCACAGGGAGATCGACTGTGAGAACCAAGAACCACGTGGGGGTCCAGAAACTTGGAGAGCCAAGATGATGGACGTGGTACTGGAAAACCTGATGCACCAACATGTCAGGGACACGACCAAAGTGAGAGGAGAAGATGAACTAGCAAGACTGGACCTTGTATTCCCCCTGAACAGCTCAGATAATGAAGACATAACACACGAGAGCCCCCTGGGAGCCAGTGACCAATGGTGCTGAGCTTTGAGTACATTGTAGAGCTACAGGTGGAGAGGGAAAACGGTACTGAAAGAGACAAACCAGACTTTAAAAGAGGAAACTACAAAGGTATGAGGAATTTCCTGCAGGAGGTTCAGTGGGAAAGGGAAATGGACGGACAGACAATAAATGAAATGATGGAATAAGTAGGGGCAAAGTGCAAGGAGGCAGAGGAACGGTTTATACCCAGAGGAAAAAGATTAAACGGGAAGGCCAGAAAGAGCCCCTGGTTTACCCAAAGGTGCAGGGAGGCAAAGACTCAGAGTGTCAGAGAATGGAAAAGGTACAGAAGGCAAAGAACCCAAGTAAACAAAGAGATTAGTAGAAGAGCTAGAAACGAGTATGCACAGGTACGGAGGGAGGCCCAGAAACAGTACGAAAACGACATAGCATCGAAAGTTAAGTCCGACCCGAAACTGATGTACAGTCACATCAGAAGGAAGACAACAGTCAAAGACCAGGTGATAAGGCTGAGGAGAGAAGATGGGGAACTCACAAGTAACGATCAACAGGTATGTGAGGAGCTCAACTTGAGGTTTAAGGAAGTATTCACAGTGGAGGAAGGAAGGCAGCTGGGTAGACAGGACGGGGTGCGTCACCAACAAGGGATGTATCAAGTGCTAGAAGGCATAAACACAACTGAGGAGGAGGTGAAGCAGTTACTCAGTGACCTTGATACCTCAAAGGCGATGGGTCCGGACAATATCTCCCCGTGGGTTTTTCGGGTAGGAGCTGAGGTACTGAGTGTACCACTTACCATAATATTCAACACATCCCTTGAAAATGGGCAGCTACCTGAGGTATGGAAGAAGGCCAACGTAGTCCCCATCTTTAAAAAAGGAGACAGAAAAGAGGCACTAAACTATAGACCAGTGTCACTTACATGTATAGTGTGCAAAGTCCTGGAGAAAATCATCAGGAAAAGTATAATGGAGCACCTCGAGCTGAACAGGATAATAAACATCAGACAGCACAGATTCCGGGAAGGCAAATCCTGTGTAACAAACCTCCTAGAGTTCTATGATAAAGTAACAGAGGTAAGGCAAGAGAGAGAAGGGTGGGTTGATTGCATTTTCCTGGACTGCAGGAAGGCCTTCGACACAGTTCCTCACATGAGATTAGTAAAGAAGTTGGAAGAACAAGCATGTATAACAGGAAGGCACTGGAATGGATCAGGGAATACCTCACAGGGAGGCAACAACGGGTCATGGTGCGTGATGAGGTATCACAGTTGGTGCGTGATGAGGTATCACAGTGGGCGCCTGTGACGAGCGGTGTACCGCAGGGGTCAGTCCTAGGACCAGTGTTATTTTTGGTATATGTAAATGACATGACGGATGTGATAGACTCAGAAGTGTCTCTGTTCGCAGATGATGTGAAATTAATGAGTAGAATCACATCGGAAGAGGACCAAGCAGGACTTCAAACAGACCTGGACAAGCTTGACATCTGGTCTAGCAACTGGCTTCTCGAATTCAATCCCACCAAATGCAAAGTCATGAAGATCGGAGAAGGGCAAAGAAGACCGCTGACAGAGTACAGGCTAGGCGGACAAAGGCTACAAACCTCGGCAAAGGAGAAAGACCTTGGGGTGAGTATAACTCCAAGCATGTCTCCGGAGGCACACATCAACCAGATAACTGCGGCAGCATATGGGCGACTGGCAAACCTAAGATTAGCGTTCCGTTACCTTAACAAGGAATCGTCCAAGACACTGTACACCATGTACGTCAGGCCCATACTAGAATATGCAGCACCAGTCTGGAACCCACACTTGGTCAAGCACGTAAAGAAACTAGAGAAAGTGCAAAGGTTTGCGACAAGGTTAGTTCCACAACTCAGGGGTCTGTCCTATGAAGAAAGGTTGAGGGAAATAGGACTAACAACACTGGAGGAAAGAAGGGTCAGAGGAGACATTATAACGACATACAAAATACTGCGGGGAATCGACAAGGTTGACAGTGACAGGATGTTCCAGAGAGGGAACACAGAAACAAGGCGACACAACTGGAAGCTGAAGACTCAGATGAGTCAAAGGGATGTTAAAGCATTCTTCAGCCACAGAGTAGTCAGGAAGTGGAATATTCTAGAGAAAGATATAGTGGAGGCAGGAACCATACATAGTTTTAAGACGAGGTATGATAAAGCTCATGGAGCAGGGAGAGCAGAGACCCAGTAGCGGACAGCGAAGAGGCGGGGCCAGGAGCTGAGTCTCGACCCCTGCAACCACAATTAGGTGAGTACAATTAGGTGAGTACAGCAAACCTTAAGATCAGTCAATCGATAAAATATAGCAGTTTTTATATCTTCTGTGTTGCCATACGCATCCTTTAGTTGATCCTTGGCATGTTGATAATTAATATCAGTGGTTTGGTAATGCCGGACAAAGTCCAGGGCTTTACCCTTGAGCTGTGAATGTAAATACTGTAGTTTGGTGGCATCCAACAAATCGTCTGGGATTTAAACTGATCCCAGAAAGCAATGTACTCTGTCAAGGTTCCGTCAAACATTGGTAAATTTAATGTAGGCAATCTGGGTAACACTGTAGAAGGATTGTGGCGGCCTGTGTGCCCTGTACTATTATTTGTTGCCCCTGCTATATTAGCCTTCAATGTTTTCATTAACTGTTTGCAGAGTTTCACCTCCGCTTTACATTCAGCCTCATGCTCGTCGTATTCCTTCTGAATTGCCTCGACAATATCCTCAGACTCATCTGCTGCATGGGCTCCTGCCGCATAATGTAGATAGGCTGTCTCAAAGGCTTCTAGCTTTTCCTCTAAGAGCTCTAAACACTTTTCTAGATCCTCACAATCTACATCTGCATTTTGTCTGCTATCTTTTCCCTCCCTACATGCCTTGATTAAGCATCTCTTGTGGGCACTCATAGACCGCTTTAGCTGAATTAGAGCTGGGGCAGCTCCTTTCTGAGTCTCATCCATCATTGTTGTGGTTTAGTTAA